>JAMSGN010000008.1:0-38190 GCA_030462905.1 Jamesozyma gamospora
ATAAAAAGAAATTAGATTATGTCTTAGCTTTAAAAGTTGAAGATTTCTTAGAAAGAAGATTACAAACTCAAGTTTACAAATTAGGTTTAGCTAAATCTGTTCATCATGCTAGAGTTTTAATTAGTCAAAGACACATTGCTGTTGGTAAACAAATCGTTAATGTTGCTTCTTTTATGGTCAGATTAGATTCTGAAAAACACATCGACTTCGCCTCAACTTCTCCATTCGGTGGTGCCAGACCAGGTAGAGTCGCTAGAAAACATACTGGTTCTACTGAAGAAGCTGCTGAAGAAGAATAGATAAAGCAAAAATAACTTATGCATTTTTTTTTGTACCATATAGTTCATTTTTAAAGGGTAGGGACATATAATTTTAAGTATATTTATATACATATATACAATCACAAAAAATATAAAATAATCTAAAACCAAACTGAAGTTAAATTAAATCAAATTTTAACAATAAAAAAAGATAAAGAGACAGAAAAATTTTATAATGTTTGACGCTGAACACCCAAACATAATAACATCCACACATTTCAGGCTTTAGTTTTTTTAATCAAGTGTTTTTTATTTTTCAACCCGATGTTGAATTTTCACGCCCGAGATTCCGCACTTGCCATAGTTTGAAATTTCATGAAATTTCTTCTGCTGCGACGACTATGTAGCAAACCACTAAGGCCGGTGGAGTGGGCCTTGTGAGTAGCAGCACAGGAATTTGGTACCACAACCTTCCATTATGGAATAATATACATTCAAATTTGTATAGATATTAACCAATACATAAACGTGAGGGTAGTGAAACTTAGTTATTCCAAAACCTAAAAGAAAATCAGCCAAATCAATCATTAAAAATGGGTAAATCGTATGTTAAAATAATTTAAAAAATATTACTAAATAACAAAATATTAGTTTAAAATTGGATATGTGGTAAAATTGATTTGAAGTGAATAAATTTATTGTTAATGACCATACCAACTATGAGAAATATGAGGATTTTTAGTTAACAAAAATATATGGCTTTTCTAAAACATGAAATAAAATGAAGATCTCACGGTTGCCAATATTGTATTTCCCAATGATCTGACAATAGATGAATAAAAATGAATCAAATTAATTGTTTTGTTATGACTTAATTATTGGTCAAAGTCAAATTACTAACAAAATATAAATATTTATAAATCATTTCACGATTTAATTAATTATTTTTTTTTGATAATAGTCACGGTTACAGATCTCGTACTCGTTACATGTTCCAACGTGACTTCAGAAAGCACGGTGCTATTGCATTGTCTACTTACTTGAAGGTCTACAAGGTTGGTGACATTGTCGACATCAAAGCCAATGGTTCTATCCACAAGGGTATGCCACACAAATTTTACCAAGGTAAGACCGGTGTTGTTTACAACGTTACTAAGTCTTCTGTCGGTATTATTATCAACAAGATGGTTGGTAACAGATACTTAGAAAAAAGATTAAACTTAAGAGTTGAACACATCAAACATTCTAAATGTAGAGCTGAATTCTTAGAAAGAGTTAAATCTAACGCTGCTAAGAAAGCTGAAGCTAAAGCCCAAGGTGTTGCTGTTCAATTAAAGAGACAACCAGCTCAACCAAGAGAAGCTCGTGTTGTTTCTACTGAAGGTAACGTTCCACAAACTTTAGCTCCAGTTCCATACGAAACTTTCATTTAATTTATATGGTACTTTTATTATTTACTTCATTTACCTTATATATTAATATGTACAATTTAAACAATAACCTTAATATTAAAGTTGGAATATCGGAAATTATTATTTAAATTTTGTTTTTTAGATTTTTTCATGAAATGATTATAAGATTGTAAAGAACAATTGTTTTAATTTACTGTATACTCAAAGTTTGTACTATGAAAATTATTTTTGTGGATATATTATGAAATAGAATGAATAGTAATATATGTATATATACTTCTATGGGTAATATATATTATATTTAAAAGAATATCTAAAATTATTTGTTCTACGGCTCTCTTAGAGCTTCCTATTGTTATGTTATCATGATTAAAAAAAAAAAATATTCAGATCTGTTTGTTTAACAACTATTATAATTTCGATAAATTCTACTTTAATTCACTAAATAATTTTTCGACATCTGCAATTGATTGTTGTAAAACTCTATCTTGAAACTTTGGATTACCTAATTCAGCTTGAACTTTACCGATGATAGACTCAGCAATCTTTTGTTGTTCTAATTGACGTAATGAAGATTCATATCTGACCCATGATTCTAAGACAGATTTAGCTTGTTGTGCTAATTCAACCTTTTGTTTTAATTGAAAAGCTTGAGCTTCTAAAGCAACAGTTTCTTTAGAAACGTCGAATAAAAGTTTAGTAGTTTCAGAAACATTTTGTAATTCGGAAACATGATCAATTCTTTCCTTGACAGCATCAACATGTCTCTTTCTAGAAGCATTTAAAATATCAGAAATTTTTTTTAATCTGGCACCAGCAAAGTCGTTGTAAAATGGAGCAACAAATTTAGCTAAAATAAAAACAACACCTGCAAATGTAGCAAATAAAATGGATTCTTCATTAACAACATATAACTGATTGGAAATTGCATAGATTGCAGCGGCCGCAGATGTACCTAAAATACCAGTTTTAGATAAAATACTGTTACCTGGCATAGCATCAATGATGGATTGAGCTTTGGCTTTTGGTTCTTGAGGAGTTTTGGTTGACATTAAACGGGCACAAGCAACCATTGAACTTGGTGCTGATTTGGTTAATAAGGTTTTTTGGATAGTTCTGGCCGATAGAGTACGTAGATTCATCATTTTGTTAGTGTGAGGACTACTAATTTAGTTGTTATTTAATGATATTTTGTCAGGCAAGATATATATATTTTTTTTTAATATATATATTCTAATAAAATAAATGAACTATAAAATATTAGTTTATTTATGATTGGTAACTGCATCCCTTTCTTCGTGAAAATCGTGTTGTTCCACATTGTTGGTTTTTGAAATATAAAAAAATTGCACAACGCTTGCTGATGAAAACCGGCGCGTTGATTGGTCCATCCATCGTTGCAAAAGCGAATAACTGGACATAGCATATCATTGGTATCAGAAAACATATATGACGAGGACTTGTGAGCAGGTTGCTACTGTGATATGTTAAACAAAAATCGTAAATTGTCTATATTTATGTTATCCCAAATTAATCGAGATGTTCAGATGTACTTAATGTATTGTCTTTGTGGAAAAATAGTCATGGAAACTACAGGATATACCAATTTTATGGATTATTTGGAAGTTTGACCGAATCATATACAAAATCTCAAATTACTATACTATCTATCCAGTGCTTGATCTCTTCCAAAAGTTGTCAATGGCAGAATATATTATTTAATGCGAAATGAAGTTTTAAGGATCCCTCATTCTTGCGTTCTTGAGTTTATTTCAATTTCAAATGTTTAGAAGTCATTATTCACCGTAACGACTTTACAGTATCCAATAATTGCTCAATGCATTTAGTTTCCTCAGTATTAAAAAGTAAACCAGTGCCACTGGTTTTGACTGCTGTTAGTTTATTACCAGGAATTGTAGGATTTACTCTAGTACTTATAGCAGATGAATCATTTTGTGATGACGCTGTTAAAGTAAGATTATTACCAGCACTAGCCAATGCATTTGCGGCAATGTCGTGTCTTTTTTGTTCTTCGATTTTTGCATTTCTGTCCCTTAGCATCTGTAACAACTTGCCATGATTTTGTCGAAGAACAATTAATTTATCTTCGAGTCCTGTTGGAAAACCAATGTAAAAATTTTCTTCTTCTGCAAGCTTTTTCACATTTTCTAAAGCATCCAACTCCTTCCACAACTGTTCTTGTTTATTAATGTTCGGTCTTGTTACCAGTTTTTTAGTAGTATGTCTTAAAGGTTCCCAATTTCCATTCTTGTTCCCGTTGGTATTGTTTATTACATCAGCCTTCGAAGATCTCAAGTCCAAAGGGTCATTATTGTGATGTGATTGTTGTTCATTTCTTGTCGTCCCACATCCTGAAGATTTATATCTTAAATTAAAGTATATATTTGTGTTTGGTAAAGTACGAAATACCTCAGGCTCAAATAAAATAGAATTCGAATCATAATCATCAAGATATTCGTCATCAGCATATTCGAAGTTATCATACGTTCTTGGTTCAGTATTATTGAAATCTTGCATACTACGGGAAGATGCATCTGCTCTCGAAAACCCTTCCATATTAAATGAGCTGTATTTGTGAAAAAAACCTTGGTATTTCTTCTAATCGAAATGGGTGTTCCACTTGTCATAATCGTTTTCTCTTTATGTTACCTTGACACATATAATTATCAATTTTCCCTTTTCGGTTCGTCACGATTATTTTTCACAAAATAGTACAATAACGAAAAATAACGTTAGAGAGAAAAAGATTTTCATACTTTTATTATAAAGCAAATGAATGAATATTTTTACTGGTACTGCTAACAAGAATGCAACAGAAGAAAGAACCATGGAAGCGATTGCTTTGGGTAAAACAAGATTATCCAGATAATTATACAGATCCAAAATTTTTAGAATTTACTAAGGAACTTCGAATAAAAAGAAGGCAACCCCCAACAATAGAATATGATTATGGTCAAATTAGAAAGGATATTATTAAAGTTTACAATCTCTTTTTAAACACCTGTTTTATTTACATTTTATTTACGTATGTATACTACTATGAATGTAGTCCTATTACACCTGCGATTATTGTGACAATTTTGACAATCATAGCAAGAGGACACAAAGACAGTAAAATGTCTTCATTATTAGATGTTAAATCTTCTTTGCTTCTTCTATTTATTATATTAACTTTATCTCCTGTTCTCAAATCACTTTCTAAAACTACTGCATCTGACTCCATTTGGACCTTATCTTTTTGGTTAAGCATTATATATATATTCACACGCTCCACATCAGCATTATCACCATCACCTTCCTCTGAAGCAATCAAACCTAAAAATGCAGCATCTATATATTACAATGACGATGCTGCAAACAGAAAACCTTCAAATCTTTCGACGAATTTGCTATTAGCAAACGTTACTGTACTCGCATCAAGATTGAAGACAACAACACATGTATTTTGCTTTCTTCTCATCTGCATTCAAATCAATATTATTGCTCCAATCATCATTAACATATCAAATATAAAAATTTCATCAATCTCAAATCTGATTGTCTATTCATTTATCTGTTACAGCGTTGGTTATGGAGTAACAATTACACTTCTCACCGCTTCCTTATTATTTATAATTGTTGTGCCACGATTATTCCTATATTGGCAAGTAAATTATAGAAGACGAGATTTTGAGATTTTAAATCTTTGGGATCCTAGAACTCCTATACTCGATTGAATATATACACATCTCATGCATTATATAGATTAACAAGTTTTATACCATATATTATGCAGTTAGAAAAATTTACGTAATAAAAGTGGCCATTTATAAGTATATCTAAGACGTCAATTGACTTATCAATAACCAACTGAAATGTCTTTTGAAATTAGGACACTTTACTGATTAGCACATAAATCAAAGAAAAATATTTTTCAATCTCTTTAAAAGTACGTTTATGATTACATATTCCACAGAAAAATTTCAATAAAAACAATTACGGAACAAATGTGTCTTTTGTAAAGATTTGCTTTCATAACGAACATTGATGTCCCACTTCCAGCGACCCCACGGTTTTTAGGATGTGAGGCTGATAAATACAGGTCTTAATAACAATATATCATTAAGGCCGATTACAGGAAGTTTACTTTAATATGGCAAAAAAGTGGAAGCCGAAAATTATTAAAGTTACCCTCACTTTTTTTTTCAGGAAAGCCATTTACGAAAAATGGACGCTAAATTTTGAAAAATGCGAAGTCCTGGCGAAAATAGTCGCCTTCACATTTTGAAATCTAAATAATAAACACGAAGTTCATTAATTATTTTTTAAAATACATCTAACTTCTTCTCTTTTTTCAGGTAATTTAATTGAAATAGAATAACTTCCTATAGTTAGATCATATTCAATCAGAGGAATTTTAGAATACTCTCTCCGAAAATAACTAAGTGACAACTTCTCCGAAGCCATCGTAAAAACAGCTTTTGTGAAGACATACTAACTTTATCCAATCAGAGCCCCTAAAAATTACCTGGCGTGCTAATTTCCAAGTCAATTCATTAGTGACATTATACTCCATCGATTATTAACCAAGTCCTATTGTAGTTTTCAAACTAAAGTGGGACGTGCAGTTTTGTGGATTCCAAATTTGTAAATTAGTGACACTGTGGTTTAAGTAATTTTCAGAAAGTATCGCTTTCTCTTTCCCGACTATGTATCAAAATGGTATGGTATGATGACAATATTTTTATATCAAAATTTTAATTTTGCATTCTTGTTTTTGTCATTGCATTATTATAGTTTCTAGTTTTATTTGTTATTTTTTTTTTTTTTTGTACTACCACCTAAAGGTATTCAATCGAAGACATTTTCTATTGTTTGTTGATATTTCCTTTATTCCAATAAGGTATATTTTTTAAAAAAGGGTTGCATCTCTGCATTTTGACACGTTTTTTAATAATTTTTGAAACGAGTTTAAAGAAAGGACTACGAAAGCATTTTCAAGGAACCCAAAGAAATATTGTAAATTAGTTAAACTTATTCTTTTTGATAGCCTTCTGAAGTTGTTTTTTTTCCCAATTACTATCACTGGCATCTCTGGCAGTTGTTATTTTTCATATCGAAACTCCGAGCTGTATAATAACAAAGTGCAATAATACATTAACCCTTTGAATAGTTTAGTTTGAATTAGTGTTAAAAGTAAAGACAGAAGAGCAGAAAAAAGACTCCTTTGTTCAATTATAGCATGAGACGTTTTTATAAAAACTAGAAATATTTTTATCAAACCTCAGTGTGACTTTAATCAACTTTCTATATTTTTGAAATAACGATGAACTTCAGAAGTTCGACAAATGCAGATGGTTTTTCAAAATTGGTTTCACATAACAACTTATTGAAAAGTGACACAAAAAAAATCTTATCCGTACCTTCAGGGTTTCCTAGAATAACTAGTGCTTCTCTACCCTCATTAGTATTCTCTGAACCCAAAAATAATATACCTTACAATGTTCATGATAGTAACAATGTGGGTGATAAAACTGCTCAGCAAAATAATAATAATAATGACAATGACATTAACATGAAAACTAAGAATAACGAAAATACTAACAATCTTCAACATTATATTTCTCAACAGGAACAACAAGACAATGTAAACAATTCGAGTACAAGTTCCAATTTTTATGCGATAACACAATATATATTCCAGTCATATTTTAAAGTAAATGTTAACAAGTTGACATCACTGAAACTAATTGACCTTATTGTAGACCAAACGTATCCTGATTCATTAACATTAAGAAAGTTAAATGACAGTTCTACTTTTCAATCATATGAATACTTTAATACCATTTCGAGAGATATAGACATTTCAAAATGTCCAATTTTTGCTCTTTCAGTGTATTTTGTAATACGATGGAGTCATCCAAATCCTCCAATTACTGCAGAAAATTATAATGACATAAGGCTGTTGGATCCTAATTTGATTACTTATGATTCAAGTCCTCTAATTTACATTCAAAATCATTTGAATGGGAACATAAATTTAACAAATAAGATTGCAAGATCGAAAAGTTTTGAACCTTCGAAGGATTTAATTGATTTAGTCTTTCCTTGGTTATCTGCACTTAGAGAAGATATGCTTTTACATGATAGGACAAATTATAAACTACATTCTTTATGTGAATTGTTTGAGTTTATTGGTAGAATGATCATCCAAGACCTTAGATATCTCAATCAGAATTCGTTGCTTTTACCAAACATTGTTTCATTTATATCAAAATTTATACCAGATTTATTTCAAAAAGATGAATTTAAGAGTGCCAACTTACTATTGTCTAATAATAATAGCATATCTGGAATAAATACGGGATCTACTAATGGTTTAATTGAAAACGATTTAGGTCTGCAATCTTTTAGCAATGAAGATTCTAACATGAAAGATATTATTTCAAAGCAGGTTGAATCACATTTTTTAAATTTATCAAAAAAATTGACAACTGAAAACATTCGGCTTAGTCAACAAATAACTCAATTGAAAGCCGATTTAACGTCTGTAACATCGATGTGTGATCAAATACTACAATCGCAACGACAACTGCTGGCAAGATCTCCTCAATCAAATAATAACAATGCCATTTCGAATCATGATTCATTTAACAATGTACCAAATACAAATAACTCAGGTGGAATTATTATTCTAGACAAGAACTCTCTCAATTCTAATTTGCTAAGCAATTTAGTGCAATCTTTCGATGGTTCACAAAAAACGAGTGCTCAACTGCAACAGGAACAACAGAAACAAGAGACCGTTAATGATGCACCGCCACTTGTACCAGTTGGAATGTATCCATCGTTGAGCTCTTCGCTAAATACAATTTTGGGTTCTCAACAGAATTCTTGGCCTTTAAACCAATCAAATATACCTAATCAAAATTTTTCGCAACTACTTCAAACTAAGAATACAGTAAAGAAACAAGATATAAATTCGAGAAGAAAACTTCCGATTCCCACTTCAGGTCCTGTCACAATGAATAGCCCATTCTCTCCTTCACCTGGAGTGACAGGTCCCGAATCTCCCTATTATAAACGTCCAAGGTTGGAAGATAAGCCTACTCCATCACAAACTGCCTTGGATTCTTTATTATCCAAAGCAGTGACCAGTCCCAAAATATTAACTTCTGGATATAATAACACTAAACTTACACCATCTTTCGGAACATCACAGAACTATCATCAACCATCAACTTTTACGCTCACGAATCCCAATGAACCGAATTCTCCTAAAAGCAACATGTTGTTAAATAATAATACAAGTTCTGGTGATGGGAGATTAAACTTATTAGCAAATGAGATTACCATGAATGCAAGTATTAACAATAATGACGATAAGCAGTCTCCACCGCAGAACTCAAAAGTTATTTATCCTATATTGAACAGAGGAGAATCTACCACTAGTCTTCCAAATAGCCCAGGTGACATGAAACGAATGGAATTGTCTACGGAGATTGATGGATATGGTATGGTACCTGGTAAAAACAATGTATCTTCTTCGAAAAGAGGAAATAATGGAACAATTACTACTATTAATGACGTCGTTCAAGGCAATGTTCAATATTCCAAGATAAACTCCCCAAGTAATGAGGAAGGTTTTCCTGAAATTGAAGGAACCAACAAATTAAATAATAATAAATTTGACAAGAAACTAGTTCCTGCATCTATAAATAAAAGTGGGGGACCAAATGAAGATATAAAATACAAGTTGTCAAGAGAAAACAAAACGATCTGGGATCTTTATGCTGAATGGTTCATCGGTATTAATGGCAAATGGTCTATTAAAAAATTAATTCAAGAATATGGTTGGAGACGTTGGAAGGTTAGTGACGATTCACATTTTTTCCCAACGAGAAGGATAATTATGGATTATATTGAGACAGAAGTTGATAGAGGTATTACATTAGGCAGATTTTCAAACCCAGAACAATCTCGTGATGACGTTAGAAAAATAATTGTTGGGGATTTGGAGAAATTTAGAATTAACAATGGTCTTACTTTAAACTCATTATCGATGTATTTTAGAAATTTGACTAAACATAATCAAGAAATTTGCATTTTTGAGGATTTTAAAAGTTGGAATGTAAGAATGGTACCAGAAGATGAAAAATTAAAATACTGTAAACGACAACATATGTCATCTGCAGGGAATGTAAATACAAATAATTCAAGTGGTTCATCAGGTCCAGCAACAACATTAAATTTACCAGACAACATTCTAATAAATTCTGTAAATAGGCCTAATATTTTGAACCTGGGTTCAAAACAAAAAATTCCTGGGAAAACTGTGGATAATGTTCCAAATACCAACAGAATTCCTATTATGAGTACTGAACGAAAGAATTTGAGTGAAAAAAGCAGGGAAAATAGTACCAATGTGGGTGACAATGATAAAACTGATGTCGGTGTAAGTAATAGTGAAGACAATGATGATGATGATGATGCTTGTGAACTGGGCGGAAATAATGATACTGTAAATTTGAAAGATTCATCTAAAAACGAAAATACAAGTGATTCCAACGAAGGAACATCTACAATCAAGAATACTTACTCTTCCAACTCCGATGAAGTGGCTAACACTGTTGCCAATGACTTACCGGTCAAAACATCGCCTACGGGCAACTTATGACTTTTATGAAACAATTACAAACTAAAAAAAAAAAGAAACAAAAACAAAAATAGTAGTTTATAGAATACATATTTGCTGTTTGAAATATATTATATAAAATGTAAATTATAATTTTTTTTTTACGCTTTTACCAGATTATCATTTAATGCATCTGTACATTGATACGTCAGATTTAGAGTCGTTGAGATTTTTTTAGCTCAGAAATTACTGACAATTGCACGGGCGACTTTGCTGCAAGGTGAAAAAACAGGGAAGAAAAAATTACCGCTCTTATTACCCGAAAAGTTTTCTTCCGCAAATCGGAAAAAAAAAACAGAAATAGTATCTTATGCAATCAGTGAAATAAGCATCACCAATCTGGTAACTGGCTGAGAAGTTTGCAACTTTTATTGTAGTTTTGTTTGGATTTTGTACATATAACAATAATGCATGTGAAAATCGCAAAACTTATAAGATAAATAAGGTCATTACTTTGAAATAGAATATATTATGTCAAGTGAAAAGTTCGTTATCCCAACGAATTTAACTTTGAAACAATCTTTTGATTTGTTACATTCAATTGTAAAGAGTCAGTACGATAATTTATCCGATAATGTTATTAAAATCATTGAAACCAAGAATTTTTTGAAAATGCCAAATTTATACAAATCTTTGGAATCGTTGCTAGCATATGTCAATAGTGGACTTAAATCAATTGAAAAACATTTTAATATTTTGAATGGGTTAAGTGGTTTAGTCAGCGATCGCATAGAATATAAATATACCGTAGAAAGTTTTCAGATATTAGGATATGATATTAGAGTATCTAGAAAAAAAGTTTTAAATGCCATAATGAGTGCACCGGAAAATGATAGGAATAGATTAATAGATATGATGCCAAAAAATTCGGTAAATTTAGAGTCTTCTAAACATAATTCATCTTCTAAACTTCACTTCAAAGGTTTATGGAACAACAACAAGAAACATGAAAGGGTTAGAAAAGAGGAAGAAGAAAAAGAACAAGTTATTTTCAGAGAAGTTGAAAGAATTAAAAAGGAACGAGAAGAAACAGAAGAAAAACAGAGAAATGAATTGCATAAGAAAGAACTGGAAGCTGAATCACAGAGGAAAAAATTAATGGAACTTAAGATTCAAAGACAAGTTGAAACACAAATGAATGCAAAATTGGAGGAAGAAAAGCAAAAGATGAGAATCACAGAATTAGAAAATCAAAAGAAATTAATTGAAATGAAAAATAAGCTTTTAAGGGAGGAAGAATTGCTTAATCAAAGAAAGAATACTAGTCGAAAAATGTTGCCTCCAACCATCAAAAATACGCCAAGAAGAAGTTTGGACTCCAATAGAAAATCAAATAATAGAAGTAAGATCACAAATTTCGACCTTGGAGATAATAAAAAAAATTCAGGTGGTAAAAAAGAAGTGATAAGGATACTATCTGATGATAATAGAAGAGCCTCGTTAGATTCTAATATTAGTAAAGCGGCTGTTCTTGCTTGGTCTTCTTATAATAAAACTGATCCTAATAATTCTGATGCAAAACCTGTGAGTTCTAGAACTACTGCTTCAACAGTGAATTCATCTACTAGAGCAAAAAATTTGCATATAGCCACAAAATGTATAACACACAAGCAACAACCAGGGATTAATCAAAGGACATCTTATAAAGCTAATCCTAATTCGAAAGCTGGGCAAACTGGTTCAACATTAAAGAAAAAGGATATGACAGATAGGAATATTGTCATGGCACCAAAGAAAATTATTCAAAAGAAATCGGTCTCTGTACCAACATCTCCCAGGTTTTCCACTAATCCAAATTTTCAAACAAATTCGGATTCAATGAGTGCCTTTGATGTAAAAGTCTTTAATATAATGAGTACATTAGAGGGTGTGGATCCTGTATCATGTGAACAAATATTAAATAACATTTTGGTGAAAGACGAAAAGATTTACTGGGATGACATTGCAGGATTAGATAATGCTAAGAGCTCGTTAAAAGAGGCTGTGGTGTATCCTTTTTTAAGGCCTGACCTTTTTAGAGGTTTGCGCGAACCTATTCGAGGAATGCTTCTTTTTGGTCCCCCAGGTACTGGTAAGACTATGATTGCAAAAGCTGTTGCTACTGAATCCAAATCTACATTTTTTAGTATAAGTGCATCATCATTACTTTCCAAATATCTCGGTGAATCTGAAAAATTGGTGCAAGCACTATTTTATATGGCCAAAAGGATGGCTCCGTCCATTATTTTCATTGATGAAATCGACTCTATTCTCGGGAATAGATCAGATAATGAAAATGAATCATCAAGAAGGATAAAAACTGAAGTCTTGATTCAGTGGTCGAATTTATCTTCTGCGGTAACTAATCATGAAACCGATGATATTGATCAAAGGGTTCTTGTGTTGGCAGCTACAAACTTACCTTGGATTATTGACGATGCTGCAAGAAGAAGATTTAGCAGAAGACTTTATATTCCGCTACCAGAATACAAAACAAGGTTATACCATTTTAAAAAATTGATGTCAAAACAAAATAATAGTTTAACTGAATCAGATTTTGAAAATATTGCAAAAATGACCGAAGGTTATTCTGGTTCAGACATTACGGCTTTAGCAAAGGAAGCAGCTATGGAACCTTTGAGAGAACTAGGGGAGAACTTAATTAATGTGGATCATGAAAGCATTAGAGGTGTGGAGACTAAAGATTTTATACATGCATTGGAGACCATTAAGAAAAGTGTGTCCTTGGCATCTTTGAAGCACTTTGATGAGTGGGCAGAGAACTACGGTAGTATGGGTTCTTAGATTGGCATATATACTTTACGTAAATTTTTTACATTTATTAATAGATTAATCATAAAGAAGTAAATTGATATACTTGTTTTTAATTCTTTGTCCTGCCTGAACCTGAGAAAATTAATACTTTTGTCAATCAAATTCTCAAATCAAAACAAAATAAAAAAAAAAAAACAAGATAAAAAAAAGCCTTATATTGACAACAGTTGAACGCTTAATTAACTTATTGAAGCTTAGTTAAATGCTGTATTACACGTCAACGATATCTTCAAATAAGCGTAGTTCTAATTCAATCAATTCTATAGTGAATTTGAAGAACCAAACTGTCAAAAGGGCATTGTATGGTTTGATTTTTTCACTGTCCATATACGTTTTAACTCCAACGCTGAAAAGTATTATTGAAACTATATTTGGCCTTAAAAAAACCGTTAGGACACAAAGACCTGATGAATTTACTACAGGGATCATTAATAATGGTAACGATTGCTTCGCTAATTCTTCAGTCCAAGCATTGAGTTCATTACATCATTTAACTGATTATTTGAATGAGTATTTAGAAGTAGTTAGGGAAAACAATGAATATAAATGTACTCCGTTACATGATTCATTAATTAAAACACTTTCATTACTACAAAGTATTTTTTTTTCTTCGAGAACCATTAATATCAAACCTTTAATTGGAACGTTGGAAAATATACTTAATGCAAAGATTTCATCGAGACAAAATGATGCTCATGAATTTATTCAAATTGTTTTAGAGACTTTAAAGGATGAATATAGTGGGGTTTTAAAAAAGAAAAATGTCAAATTTCCCATAGATGGTATAATTTCTAATAATTTGGTTTGTTTGAGATGTCATAATACATCTGAGCTTAAAACTGATCCATTTTTGATATATGAACTTATGATTCCTCAAAAGTACAATGCTAATTTAAACGATATAATATGTGACAATCAATCAGAAGTTATTGAAGGTTATTCTTGCCTTTGTTGTAAAATTTCATTCATACTAGATAATGAACAAGGAAAGTCTAGCAAAGATAATGAAGAATTAAAGATATTACAGTACCTTAAAGAGAATCAATCAAAATTTTTAATTAATAGTGATATACCCGAAAATTGTTCACAGTATATACGAAACTATAACAAAAACGGATGCATTCCTTCAAAATTAAATTGTAATATTGTTAAAAAATCAATAATAACAAAATTACCTGAAATATTGGTGATCCATCTTTCTAGATCAAGTTTTAATGGAATGAATTATTCAAGAAATTCGTGTAGAATTAAATTTCAAGAAGTTATTGAAATGCAACAACAGAACGTTGTTAACAACATTTGTATTGGGATAGAGACAGTGAAATATAGATTAAGGTCTATTATTAAACATACAGGTTCGCATACACAAGGACATTATCAATGTTATAAACATAAACCTGATTTGGTCAGGGATACAAAAACTGGTGTGTACGTTAATAAATCTCCAATCTTGACTTCTAAGGATGATGATAACGATTCTAATAGAGAATCTGAAGATAATTTTAAACAACGGGTGTTAACTCTAGATGAGATCAGTGATACCAGAAAAAAGTTTAAGAAAATTAGAAGTGTATTTAATTATCCATATTGGTTTATATCTGATACCAAGGTTAAAGAAGTCAAGGTAGATGATGTTCTCGATGAATGCAAGTACGTTTATTTATTATTTTACGAAAAAATTTGAAGATTAAGTATCTAAAATATATAATCATACTAAATACTCAAAAAAATGAAATCATTTACTGTTTATAATCTTATGCATCCATATCAACATCAAGCAATTCGTCATCGATAAGCTCTGAATTTTGAATTGTTTGATTGGGGAACGATCCATTTGTAAAGATATAATCTCCCTCATTATGAAAATTATTCATGTTTTGAAATCCAAACCAACTTTTTTGATACCACTTTTGCCAACATAAGTATATTATTTCTTTCCAATTCACCCATTTAAGAATCTGGGACCTGTCATTCTTAATCCATTCTAATATCTTTGAGTAGACAATTTCATCACTTGTTTGATTATGCTCTGAATCATAAGAATCTTTAGTTCCTAGAATTTTTTTTTTCAGTGAAGTCGGCAAATCTGTACCATTCTTCAGTATCTTTGTTATAGAACTAGAATCAGAACGTTGCGATTTATTGCCAGAAAGAGATAAATTTTCAAAATCTTCAATTAACTTCTGTCTTTTATAATTCTCAATGCCTGCAGGATCTGGTGTATGTCTTCTTTTCATTTTAAAAAACGCCATTTTCAGCCAATTATTTCCTTACAATATTCATTTCCACAGTCGTCGGTGAAACTCTTGCAATTAATTTATCAAAATCAATTACTCTACTATTATTTTTCTTATACTTTGCTATTCAACTTGTGAAATTTGGTTTCCCAAATAAATAGAGCTTTCTTTGAAACAAAGTTGTTTTACAGAGCGTAGCATCCACGTATTCTGATAACTGTCAAAAAAGGATCAAGTTAGAAAATTTTCTTTAAAAATAACTCACTGAGCTAAAATTTTATTTTCTTTCAATAAACTTTTTTGCAAAAGAACCTTAACAAACTTAAGATTGACGGTTTTCTATTTTTCTTGACTATATTGCATCGTATCTCATCTTCGTTTAAAATTGTTTGTCAGGGAAATACTTTTGCATGGAATATAGACGTGCTTTTCAGTTAGAGTACAAAACCAACTAACAATAAGAAAAGGATTGGTTTGTACCATATCTATTCTTCATTAAACGTTTTACACAAATAAGGTAAGAGAAAAGATGATGAGACAATTTTTTACTCCACCGATATCGAACCCCAAATTTGATAAAACTACTTCTATAAAAGAATCATACAGAGAAAATATATCGTATACTGTAAGTAAGGAACCTGAAGAAACAAATAATTACGATGATACGTTACAAAGATATGAAGCTCATTTGGGTAAGGAAGAAACTGATGAGTTACTAAATGGAATCCATGAATTGCCAATTGATCTTTTACATGCCGTTGATAATTTTGTTGCCGATTTAAAACAACCAAAATATGTGAGACCGTTGACTATACTACAGTTATCATCTTTATTTCAAAATTTTTATTTAAAGTTTGATAGATTATGTTTTCAGCATTTAACAAATAATAATAATAACAATAATAATAATGGCAATACTTTTCTCCACACGAGAGAAACATTAAGTACGGGCCTTAGTGGGATATTTGCACGCAGTAGAAGTAGTAGTACTGCTAGTGGTACATCTATTGCCAGATCACCCAAAAGATCGAGTTCTTTATTGAGTAATGATTCTAATTCCAATAATAGTATTACACAAATGTTATCTCCTGAAGAAATTACTAAACACATCAAGAATAATGAACTAAATAATTTGAAAATTGAAAAATATATGAAACTTTGTGAAAAGAGTATTTTTCAAAAATTAATTGAAGTTGGTACTTCAGTTTCTGCTATGCCAGCAGGTAGGTTACCCAATCATGGAATGACAGATTCTACATCAGGCCACAAATTTTTACGTCATCAAGAAGCTTTTAATGTTGCAACATTATTTAGGAATAGTTCAGAATTTATTGAATATGATAAATTATTAACAGGGAAATTAAAATGTTTAGCCAAATTATCATTTGATGGGAAAATTAATCTTGATGAATTTTTAGGAATCTCTAATACTGCATCATTAAATGATAGTTCAAAACGTGATGAAATTAAAAAAATGTTTAATAAATTTTGTTATCATTCTATATCACCTTTTGAAAAGACTGAAATTTTATTACAAGTTCATGATATTATGATATTTAGTAAAGAAATGTCGAATGATGATTTTTTATCCATGTTAATTTATTACATAATTCAATATAAATCTAAAAATTTATTTTTAAATGTTGAATATATTAAACTTTTTCGTTATAAAAAACAATTAGTTGAAAAAGAATTGTATGCACTTACTAATTTGGAGGCAGCTTTAATGTTTGTTGAAGGTATTACATTAAGTGATTTTTCAAATGAATTAAAAGATGAATTAACTGAAATTGAAAGAAAAATTTTAGAAAGTAAAGTAAGTCAAAAGATAAGTTTACCATCAAACAAAAAAAGATCAAATAATAGTAATTTGGAAGTAACACATGAATATCCTGAACTTTCAGATGTAACAACCATGAGATCTAATTCTAATGAAGGTTTTAGAATTACATTTGATTCTTCATTAAGAAATATAATTGATAAAATTAAATCATATACACCTCCAACTGTAAATACATTACAACCTATGTCATTACCTAGAAGTACTTCACAATTATCTATGGAATTTGAAAGAGGATCACCAACTAGAATTAATTTAAATGGTAATGATGAAATTAATCATTATGGTGAAAATAATTTAAATCCTATAAATTCATCATCATCTTCGAATAATTTTTTAATACCTGAATCATGGAAACGATTTAAAGAAAATAAATTTGAAGAATTGCGCATTCAAGATTTAAAAGAAATTTTTGAAATATATCAAAAGCTTATTGATTGATAAAAAATAATTTTATATAGCTATGGGGTGGGGAATACTTAAATAAATTGATTTTTTTTTTTTCATTCTCATACTGTTGATAAATAAGTTATTATATAATTAAGTTCTTTTAATGCATTATTAATTTTAATATTATCTTTTTCATTTTCTGTTGATGGTTGTGGTAAATAATCTCCATTATTAATTAATGTAACTAAATTTTTCAATGTTAATTTTGTATAATCCATTGATTTACTTTCTAATTTTAAAAAATTAATAAATTTTTTTTTCAATTCCAAATCATTTGTTCTTTTAGATAAAGTCATCTCCAAGAAATTTTTATTTAAATTTTTTTCATATTCTAAACCATGTATAATTGGGAATGATAATTTACCTTCAGTAATATCTTCACCAAAACCTTTATTATTAATCATTGTTGAATCTAATAAATTTAAATAATCATCTCTTATTTGATATATTATACCTAATAAATCACACAAAGGTACCATTGATTTATTAATAATGTAATGTTTACAATTATTTTTATCTTGAAACCATATAGCTAATCTTTCCATAAGTTTAATGGCTAATCTAAATAATCCACCAGTTTTATTCTTGACCATTTCAAAATACATTGAGTCAGTGGGAACTTCACCATTATCTCTCCAATATATGTCCAAACCTTGACCACGATGTAAATTTAATAATTCATCATTAAAGATTAATAATAAATCATTTTGTAAAATTAAAAAATTTTTTGAATTATCATTTGAAACTAGTTGAGAAATTAATTTCATTGCTTTAAAATACATGTAATTTGCACTATTAAGTGTCATTGGAATACCATAGATCGTGTGAGAAGCTTTAACACCACGTCTTAATATTGAATTATCTTCAATATCATCAATTAATAATGATGAAGTATGTAAGATTTCAATTAATTTTGATAAAATTATTAAAGTATCATTAGGTAGATTATAAAAATTATTAAAAATGGTTAATAGTTTTGTTCTGAAATTTTTACCCTTTTGCGAAGCTATATGAATATAAGGTTGTTGTAAAATCATTTCATTTGAATCTTTCCAACTCGATTTTTCGTTTACAATTGATTGAAGTCGTTGTAAGTCCATGTTATTATTATATATGTGGTATGACAATATGTTTTAAATGTTATTTATTCTCAATATTTCTTTTGTCTTAATGTGTAGTATTTTTATATTCATCATCGATGCCGGCGGCTGTTTTATTTTTGTTTTTTTTTTAACTTCGTTCGTGTTTTCAAATCTTGTCATGTGTCTTATTTGAGGCTGAAACACAACAAATTTTCACTATAATTAACCATTAAATGCACTAGTATTTGTATGTAAGTTTCTACAAATGGTAATTACACGGTTATAAACGGAAATTATGCAGCATTATACAGAGATACGTTAGCAAAGATGTCCTTGCTGTTCTTGGCATGTTTTTTCTTTTTCTTTACCGGCCAGGGTAACACAGCACTTCGTTCTTTTAATAGTGGTCTATCAAGTTTCTTACTAATAGCTCTGACCTCATGAATATCGACGAATTTGGGGTCCAATATTTGTTTCTTATTATTATATTTGACTTCTCTGATGTCTCTGGTATCAATTCCATGTAATTCAGCAACTCTTTCGACGACGTCATCACGAGAAAATTTTTGTAAATGACTTAAACCTCTAATACCATTAAGACATCGTTCATTAATTTGTGGAACGTATTCTTCAACTTGTTGATTTTGATCTATGGCTTCTTTACATTGAATTAATGTTTGTAATCCCTTTGAAATTTTTCTTAAATTATTGATATCATCAGGTAATCTAAGACTTTCAAATTGTTTTGGCCCTAAATATTTTGGAATACGTAAATCTTTGTAGTAAAGTTCATTTTGAATATTAATTAATCTATCTAAAGTTGTAGAAAATGTACGTAATTCTTCAATTGAGGCAATTTCTTCAGGATCGTTTGATACGGGCTTATAGCATGGTCTCTTAAGAGTCATACCTTTAATAACAGTTCTTGCAGGTTTAGGTTTCGTAATTATAGGATCTATTGGCATAATATTTTTCTCTGTGTCATTGCATAACTTATGACGTTTGGGTATAGCATGAACCGGTATGTTCTTGACAGCAGTACCATAATCCACTCTCTTACGTTTTCTTAACTGCATTTTTTTCTTCTTTTCTTTTGGTATGTATATATACAAATCTTGAGTAGTAAAATTATCACTTTATTTATCAGGCTTTATGTATTTTCTTTTATAAATCTTGATTATATAGATTCAATATTGCAAACAATGAAAATTTTTAGCGCATCGCTTCGAGCGCAGCACCGCTTAAAAATAACTCTGTCATCTTTTGAACAGAATCTTTTGGAAACTTGACCAACAAATGCATATGAGAAATGGCTCTGATGCTTTGAAGGTTTGTGTAGTTGACAAACCACATGTAATCTTTGCCTTCTACCATGCCATATTTTTTAAATAAATTTTGTTCCAAAAACGTCTGGATACGATTTTTCATAACACAATTCATTTCTGGAAATGAAGAATTATCACTGTCGACTTTGACATTTTCACTATCGTTAAGAAACAAAGGTAAACGAACTTTAGACCATACTAAGAAATGTACCATGTTTTCTTCGAAAAAATATGGGAATTCATTCATTCCGACTTGAAATAAGTCTGGTTTGCTGAAACTTAATTGAATCTTTTCGTCGTCGCTAATTTTATTAATATCATCCAATTCTTGTTCTGTCCACCCTAGTTTATCCAAAATGCATTGGGCAAGACTAATACCTTGATCTTGTAAGATTAATCTATGTTTACGATACTTGAGAGTAGTCTCAGCATCACGACGTAGCCTGTACAATTGACCTGTCTTTATATAATCTGCAACTTCATTCCATGTGATACGTGTACTCGTGACATTAACATCAATAGTCATTTTTCGTCTATATAACTATGTGATTTCTCGATTTGTTTTATACACGTTTCCTAACAAATGAAATTTATTTTTGTTGCACAATTTTTTTTAACGGTTTCGACTCCGAAGAAAACAATTTCAAAGATCGAAAACCACAATATTAAACAACAAAATGAGGACGAATGGTTCCCTTGAAATGATGTCTGTATGTGATACTGCAGGCAATTCTATGCGAGGTGTATGCAGAAGCTGCAAACGGCATGGTAAATCCTGCCATAAGATACAACACTGTACGATTTGTAAATCTTTTCATAACTGTCATTCCTTAAGTTGATTAATTACTGAAGGTTTGTGTATTCTACAATCATTGGCAAAGACAATATCGTTCATATTCATTTCATATATACTGTTTTCCCATATAAAACAGTCCGATATTCCCAGCTTTACTATTGCGTTGCCCATGTTGATATGAAGATAAACGGCATTTTGATGCATCTCTTTAAAGCGAGATCGCGCCTGCAGTTGCAATGACATGACTAGTCAATTTTTAAATAGATGTTTCAGTTCGAAATTATCTATCATCGTATCGTATGCGTTAATTTGTAACTTGTTTGAATGAACAAACCACTTCTTTTCATTATTTCCTTTCGTTCTTTATTTCTTCTACTATTCTTGACGATTTTTTTTGGCTCTAACAACTTTCTTGCTTAAACAAAACCAAAAAAAAAAATATACATGATAATTAAACATAAACGCAAATACACACACAAATACGTATATACATACGTATAGACATTCAAAAAATGTTTTCGTTTCCAATCATATCTTTGAAGCCCAGTTATAATTCTGTTATTAGAGGATGTCCCGGTTTACCAGAAACACTTCCAAGAATTGAATGTCAATTACAAATTAGATCAAATAATGGTCATGTTTTAAAATTATCAAAGATATTAATCTCTTTAAAAACAATTGAAACTATTCATTCAACAAGTGGACTCAATTTACCAACAGAAAATAATTTAAGTAGTGGAACAGTTAATAGTAATATAAGTACAAATTCATTAGTATCAAAATCAAAAAGAAGAAGAAATAAATTTGAAATGGTTACAATTCATTATAAGAAACATTTTCATCTTAAGAATGAAGATTCAAAACCTTTAATTGGGTTAGATTTACCTCTTACAATATCATTACCAGATAACATTAAGGAAACAAATTATAATAAAGAATTCGGTAGCTGTATAACTATGTTAGAATGTCAAGTAATATATAATGAAGGTCAAATTAAAGATTTTAATCATGTAATTAATGTTGAAAGATATACCTTTTTACCATCTTTACATCTATTCCCAAAGATAAGAAAGACAATGTATTCCCCTGATAAAAAATGGAAAGTTGATTATCAAATTGAAAATCCATGTGTTTCTACAGATGATTTACTTAAATTAACCATTGAATTAAAACCAAATATAAATTCTTTATCAACTACAACACAAAATAAATCTCGTCTCTTTAATAAAAAAATTAAATTAAAATATATTACATTTCAATTAAAAGAATCATTACTAATTAATGATCAAAATAATGTTCATTCACATCATCATTTAAATAATTTAATAAATAATGTTGAATCAAGAGAAAAAATTTTACAAATTTATTCAAAAGATATTAATGAAATTGTCTTAATGAATACAATCAAGATTAAAAATGATATTAGAATCTTTACAAAAGATAAATATTTTCAAAATTTTGAATCAACATCACAAGAACCTGAATTTATGTATAAATTACCAAAATTTATTAATAATTCATCAAATCAAAAAGAAATTAAAACTTTATTATTACAAAATAAAAATAATAATGTTCCATTACAATATCATAATTCAATAACAACAGTTGGTCCATTTTTTTCCATTTTACATAGTTTAAATATTAAATTTAAAATAAGTAATGCAAAAGATTTCGAAGTTAATCAAAATATTACAGTAACAAAATGGTCAAAATCACAATTAAAATATATTGAATCATTAATTAAACAGGAAAAAGAAACAGCACATCATGCTAAAAAATTTTACAATAGTTTTGGTGGTATAGTGAAAAAACGTCTTGAAAATAATGATAATAATAATGGTAATAAAACCCCAGATTATTATTTAGAATATCCAACTTTACCACCTGTTTTACATCCTTATGATAAAGAAACACTTCAAAAATTCAATATTAATTATGATACACAATTTAAGAAACCACAACAAATTCCAATAATTGAATAAATAACGAGTTTATATTTTATTTATATAGCATTTATATAATAATAACGCTTTTATGCAAGAAAAACAAAACATAGCACATAACAATTAAAGGAAATAATATGAGAAAGTAACAGAACAAAGATAAATGACAAATAAAGCTCCATTAAATTATTATAGTTCAGAAAATAGTACACGACCATTTCCAACAGAATTATATGAAGAAATTCCACTTTTTGACCCTTTAACAACATCTCAGCAAAAGGAAACAATTGAATCACTATCAGAAATTTATTCAATTATAATTGCATTAGATCATGTTGAAAAAGCTTATTTAAAGGATTCAATAACAACAAATCAATATACAGCATCAGCAAATAAATTATTAGCACAATATAAGACGTATTTAAGTAATGATGATGTAAGAAATCAATTTGTTGATCTTAATAATTTTAAGACAAAATATAATATAGTTGCATCAAATGCAATAACAAGATTAGAAAGAGGTATACCAGTCACTGTTGAACATGCAATTGTTGATACCGAAGATAATGATACAAGCAATATTCGTAATAGTGGTTATAATGGTAAAGATGTTGCAGAAGCCACAGGAAATTTTATTACAGTAATGGATGCATTAAAATTAAATTATCAAGCAAAAGATCAATTACATCCATTAATGGCAGAACTATTATTAAGTATAAATAAAGTTACACAAAATGATTTTGAATATAGAAAAAATTTAATTGATTGGATTGTTAAAATTAATAAGATGAAAGTTGATGAAAAATTAAATGAAATTGAAATTAGAGAGTTACTTTTTGATTTAGATATGGCTTATAAAAGTTTTTATGCTTTATTAGAATAGTCTATATATATTTATATTTATTTTTTTTTTTTTAATTATAAAACAATTATGCATTATGGGTTGGAATTGAATTGAGATAAAATATCTTTACCTTTCATTCTTGATTTAAAAGCTTCTAACATGTCAATGGTTCTTTTTTCATGTTCAGTTAAATTATTTTCCTCACTAACATTATTAGTTTCTTTAGAATCATTATTTTCAGAAGATACTGTTTTTTCAGGTGTTTTATCTTTGGATACTCTAGATTCGTCATTTAATTCAATTTCATGGATATTGTGTTTTTCTTTACTATGATTTTTATCATCTTTTTTCAGTTTTAATAATGGAGATACTTTCATTTTAAAATTTATTGAATTGTTATTACTATTGTCTATATCATCATCATCATCATCATCATCATCGTAACTAATTTTAACTTTTGAAGCTTTTTTAATTTTTTTCTTTATTGGTTTAATAGATTCAACATCAATTGATCTTTTGACATGTTTCAATGATTCAAAGAATGGTACAGTTATATCTATATCTTTAATAGAAGTTGGATATAAGAATTCAGTTCCGTTACTATTTGGATCTATATCACCTCGTATTATTTCACGTAATACATATATCGAATTACCAACTAATTTGCCAAATATATTAATATCATTATCTTGAAAATTATCCCAATTATTTACGGAAATGAACCACGTATTAAATTTAATATTCCAACCAAGTATACCATCTCTATTTATTTTTAATCTTGAATTAATTTCAGATTTTAATTCTGATTTATTACAGTCTTCATTTTTATTAATTATGGCTAAAAATTTATTCTCAACGTAATCATTGAATGTAACACCATCATATTCTTTATTAAGACAAGCTAATAGAAACCGTTCACATGTCTTTGGACACTGTTGGGCCCATAATTCAACTTCTAACAGCCCCTTTGTAGTATTAATAACACATTTTGCAGAAGTCTTTGGTTCAGACATTTTCTAGTATCTTATTAGTTTCAACGACTGATGAATGGTTTATGATTATAATATTGTTTATTATGTTTTATTTTTCTTACGGGTAACCAAATTTTGAATCGTTGAAAAGTTTCCATTTATTGGTTTTTCATTTGTGTTTTTTTTTTTTTCACCGCAAGAAAATGACAAAAGAACAACGACAAATTTGTTTATTTGAGTGAAACAATTAGAGAGATTCAGTTATAATTATTGAATTGCGATATATCTTTAAGATAGAAGACTTGTAAATATGTTAAGTATTATTAAAAATGTTAGTAGGACACCTACATGGACTGTTGCGAGAACATTAACCAGTAAGAGTTATTTTCTTCAAGAAAAAACAACAAAAAAACCTCAGTCGATCTTAACAGATGACATGTTAGCTAAAGCTGGTATGGATATTGATGAACCTACCTCTAAGGATAATGAAAAACAAGATTCTAAAAAAACCACCAGAAAAGTTAGACAATCATCAAGTGATATTAAAAGAGAAAAATATGCCAATTGGTTTTATATTTTAACATTTTCTGGTTTAACTGGTAGTGCATTATATTTGACAAGAAATTGGGATGAAAATGAATCCGAAGAATTAAAATTAAAAGTTGAAAATGGATATGCACCAAGTTTGATGTATCAAAGGTTTAAAATTAGATTTAATTCATTTTTCACATTTTTCCAAGAACCACCATTTCCTGATTTATTACCACCATCACCACCACCACCATATCAAAGACCATTAACATTAGTATTAAATTTAGAAGATTTATTAGTCCATTCAGAATGGACACAAAAAAATGGTTGGAGAACTGCTAAGAGACCAGGTGTAGATTATTTTTTAGCATATTTATCACAATATTATGAAATTGTTATCTTTTCATCTAATTATATGATGTATTCAGAAAAGATAGTTGAAAAATTGGATCCATTACATGCATTCATTTCATACAATTTATTTAAAGAACATTGTTTATATAAGGATGGTATTCATATTAAAGATTTATCCAAATTGAATAGAGATGTTAATAAAGTGATTATAATTGATACAGATCCTAATAGTTATAAATTACAACCGAATAATGCTATACCAATGAAGGCATGGAAAGGTGAAAATGATGATAAATTAATTAAATTGATACCATTTTTAGAGTATTTAGCTACCCAACAACCTAGTGATGTTAAACCTATTTTAAATGGGTTTAAGGATAAATTAAATATTTCTAATGAATTTAATGAAAGAGTTACTAAATTAAGAGAAAAATTTTTGGATGAAGAAAAATCAAAAAATGAAAATAATTGGTTATTAAATTTATTAAGTGCTACCCAAGGTTCTTCTAGTAACAGTCATAGTAAGTTCCCATTAGATTTGATTCGTGAAGAAGGTGAAAAAAATTATGTTAGATTTATGAAAATGATTGAAGAAGAAAAAGAAAAGATGAAAATTCAACAAGAACAAATGAAAGCACAAACGTTTACGTTGAAGGATTATGTTGAAGGTAATGTGCCAACACCAGAAGAACAAATGAAACTTCAATTGGAAAATCAAAAGGAAGTTGAAAAGATTTATCAAGAGAATAAGAAGAATCCAAAATGATTAGACTAATGAATAGTAAATACTTTATGATAAATATTTGTTGTATATATGAAATAAAAAACAATTGCACGTCGCACTGTATTGTAAAAGAATGTATATATAACTGGGAAAGGTTGATTCAAAGGTACCACAATGACAGCGGATCTCACCCACAAGAACAAGGCTACTATGAAATCCACATGTGAAATAAAGCAATTGTCACTATCCATGGCTTTTTCTTGCTCCGCGGATTGCCGTTGGCATTTTGCACGGCGATCTGCTTTAACCATCAAAAAACCACACCGCACAAACCATCAAAAACACGACCGGTTTCCGTGCGCGTGTTTCTGGGCGCTGGTCTTCGAGCCGAAGAGGGGCGGCAATCACGTCATTGTGCCTCCGGTTTTAGCTCCGCCGTGCTGCGGATTTGCACGTGCCGGCGTTATACCACGGTCCGTTGGTGCTTCTGCCGTGTTCCGTTAACCCGCAAGTTCAACAATTATACAATCAAGAATTGAAAACTATTCCATTACAAACGACTCTTCAACACAACAGTTTCACTTTTTATTACTAAGATTGACCATTTCGAAAAACCGATACAATAATAATAACACATCATGGGTGTCATAACACCGATAATCATTTTACTACCACTTTCTATCTCTATATAAAAAGCATCACATTTCTGAAACATGTTGTAATTCCCATCTTAAACTTTTCTTGATCATTTTTATAATATTATATCAATTAAAAAAAAAAAACATATTCATACACACATACACATTATTATGTCCGCAACTTCTGTCTCTATTACCCTTGCAAACGGTTTAACTTACGAACAACCAACAGGTCTATTCATTAATGGTGATTTCATTAAATCATCAAATGGTAATAAATTAAAAGTTGAAAATCCATCAACTGAAGAAATCATTTGTGAAGTTGAATCTGGTTCACATGATGATGTTGAATTCGCTGTTAAATCTGCTGAATTCGCTTTTACAAAGACTAATTGGGCAACACAAGATCCAAAGGAAAGAGCAAGATATTTAAATAAAATTGCTGATTTAATGGAAGAAAATTTAGAATTAATGGCTTCCATTGAATCCTCAGATAATGGTAAGACTTTAAGTTTAGCTCGTGGTGACGTTCAATTATCAATCAATTGTTTAAGAGATGCTGCTTCTTATGCTGATAAAATTAATGGTAGAACAATTAATACCGGTGATGGTTATATGAATTTTACAATTAAAGAACCAATTGGTATTTGTGGTCAAATCATTCCATGGAATTTCCCATTAATGATGTTAGCATGGAAAATTGCTCCTGCAATTGCAATGGGTAACGTCATTATCTTAAAACCTGCTTCTGCAACTCCATTAAATGCTTTATTTTTTGCTTCCTTATGTAAGAAGGCTGGCTTACCAAATGGTGTTGTTAATATTATTCCAGGTTCAGGTAGAGAAGTTGGTAATACAATGACTGAACATCCAAAGATTAGAAAAATTGCTTTCACTGGTTCAACTGGTATTGGTAAAGGTATTGCCATTAAAGCTTCTGAATCAAATTTGAAAAAAATTACTTTAGAATTAGGTGGTAAATCTGCTCATTTAGTCTTTGATGATGCTAATATTGAAAAGACAATTCCAAATTTAGTTAATGGTATCTTTAAAGGTGCTGGTCAAATTTGTTCTTCTGGTTCAAGAATTTATGTTCAAGAAGGTATCTACGATAAATTAATGGCTGCATTTAAAGATTACGTCGATAAAATTAATGTCGGTTCACCATTTGATGAAAAAAATTATCAAGGTGCCATTACAAATAAAGAACAATTCGATACAATTATGAATTATATCGAAGTTGGTAAAAATGAAGGTGCTAAAATTTTATCTGGTGGTCATAGAGTTGGTGAAAAAGGTTATTTCTGTAGACCAACTATTTTCTACGATGTTGAAGAAGATATGCAAATCGTTAAAGAAGAAATCTTTGGTCCTGTTGTTACCGTTTCAAAATTCAAAACTATTGAAGATGCCGTTGCAATGGCCAATGATTCAGAATTTGGTTTAGGTGCAGGTATCGAAACTGAAAACGTTTCAACTGCTTTAAAAGTTGCAAAGATGTTAAGATCTGGTACCGTTTGGATTAATACTTATAATGATTTCGATTCAAGAGTTCCTTTCGGTGGTGTTAAACAATCAGGTTATGGTAGAGAAATGGGTGAAGAAGTTTATGAATGTTATACTGAAGTTAAAGCTGTTAGAATTAAATTATAATTGAAATAAAATTATTAAAATAAAGAAAATTTTTTTTATTCTTTGGTTAATTAATGAACTCATTTTTAAGGTGGTAAGGTTTTTAGAATTGGATATTCTAAATAATTAGAAAAAAAAAAAAAAAAAAAAAACAATGATAAATAAACAAAATTCATGTACATTGATAAATATTAGATTTATATAATTTTTTTTTTTTCTAAAAGAACGAATAATTTTTGTTTGAAAAGATTCTTCAGTGTTTATTATTACTGCCCGCAATCTGAAAAAAAAACCAAGACTCATATAAATCAAATGATTAGGCAAATCAAAATAAAACCAAATATCTAATGTTACAAAATAAAATAATATGTTCAATTCTTTGAAAAATAATAATATATTTCCAATATTAAAATGTCTTAATAATGGAATAATTTTAAATAATTTAAAATTTCAAATAAACAAAAGATTATTCAATGCTACTTCGTTTAAATCAACTTTAATTAATAGTAATAATACAGCTGCAATGCTTTTACAAAAAAATTTAATTCAAAGAAATAATACTTTATATGGTTATGGATCAGGTACAATCCATTGTACTATCTTTGATTCACAAGGTAATACTGGTACACCATCAATTAAGATGAAAAAAGAAGATCTTGTATTACAACATGGTTTATTACCAAGAGATTTAAGAAAAATTGAAAAATCTAAAAAAAATGATTTAGTTCCAAGTATACTTGTTAGAAGAAATGGTATATTAATTAGTTTTTTAACCATTAAAGCATTAATTAAATCGGATATGATTATTTTATTTGATTCAATGGTTATAAATAATCCAACTCAATTAAATTCTACAAATCAAAAAAATTTTATTAATGATTTAAGATTGAGATTGAAAAATGAAAATCAAAATGATGGTAATAATATTGATAATTTACCATATGAATTTAGAGCATTAGAAACAATTTTCATTTCTTCATTATCAAATTTATCAAGTGAAATGAAAGTCTTATTAACAATATCACAAAATGTCTTAAATGATTTAGAATATAGTATAACAAGAGATAAATTAAGATTTTTATTAATTCAAAATAAAAAATTAAGTAATTTTTATAAAAAAGTTATCTTATTAAGAGATATGTTAGATGATTTATTAGAACAAGATGATGTATTATGTGATATGTATTTAACAGATTGGAAAAATGGAAAATATAGAATTAATGATGATCATCAAGAAATTGAAATGTTATTAGAAACTTATCATAATCATTTAGATGAAATTGTTCAAAGAACTGAAAATTCAATTAATAATGTTAAGACAACAGAAGAAATTATTAATATTATTTTAGATTCAAATAGAAATCAATTAATGTTATTAGGAATTAGATTTAGTATAGGTATGTTATCATTAGGCAGTGCAATTTTCATTGGATCAGTTTATGGAATGAATTTAGAAAATTTTATAGAAGAAACAGGATATGGCTATACATTAGCCGTTAGTGTTGGTATAGTCTCAACTCTATGGCTATATTTTGTTAGCATTAAACATTTGAAAAGTTTACAAAAGATGTCATTAATAAATAATTTGAAAAATAATAGGAATGGATGATGAGTAAATAAAATCCAAAAGAGTAACAATGAGACGAAAATTATAGATAATCCACTGCACATTTAGGGAATTATCCTGGTAGTATCGATTAAAAAAAAATTAATATAGATAATATTGGAACATCTTCTTGTAAAGTGAATAAATGATTTTCATATTATAAGCTAGTTTGTTATTCAAAAGAAATGATGAGAACTAAGTGGCAAAGACAATCATATTAATTATGATGGGCATGGGTCCTCAACTGTTAGACGAATACTTATAATTTTTTTTATGCCCAAGGTAATTGAGTTGATCTGTGCCTTTATTCAGAATTGAATTAATGGCTATGGCTGACCGGATTTCTATTTTGAGTGGAAATTAATACAGCCCCAAAAATCAAAAAAAGAAAAATGAATGGGATGAATGATATTTAGAGAAACTTAATGAAATTACACATATTGATTTTAAGGAATAGAATTATTTGTTCAATTGTAACTTAGTGCTAAAATGACGAAATTTAAACTTTTCATTGAACTCAAACTAATAAATATAATTAAAAAATAATAATAATAAATTTACTACTAATAATTATTTACTCAATTATTTAATAATTAAAACATATATATTAAAATAATTCAATTGTTTTCTAAAGTGCGTATTAAATTATTACCTCAACGGATGTGTAATTAAAAAATTCATTGTGGACCATAATCACTTTCAACTGTGGCTTTATATACATTTATATATATTATCTTTGAGTTAATAATTGAACTGTTTAATTTCAAAATCAATAAAAAGAAAATAATTATTATTTTCCACTTCCTTCACAGTAGATAGGTTATTGCCATTTTGAGATGTATATAGTTTTCAACAAGCAAAAATAATAGCTCGCACTCAGATTTGAACTAAGGACCAACAGATTTGCAATCTGCTGCGCTACCACTGCGCCATACGAGCTTTTTCTATATTTTAAAACTTCCTAAACTGCATATAAAAACTACAAAGTTAAAAGACATCCTTTTTTGATTGCGAAGTTATAAATAAATATAATACCTAGCTAAATAATCTATAAGCAGTTTTATAAGTACATATTTAAATGACAAATAATTCATTCCTGAGTTTAGATGAGGAAAAGACTTTTAATAGGCATGATATAAATATTAAGGAAACTAGAAGACAAGAGGTTAAAGAAAAGGAATCAGAAGAGGAGAAACTAGTAAGATTACAATTAGTAATACAGAAATTAAGTAATTAAAAAGGAAAGATTGAAGATGAACAATTGTTATCTTAAAAAATATAGAAAGGAGGAAAATTCCAAAGATTGTAAGGATTACATATAGTTAAATCATAATATAACATAAGAAGCAAATTATCATATAATTTGAGCTAAAAAAATAAAGCGATCATTGTGTAACAAATATTGCACACAAAAATTTTTAATACTTTTAGCACATATCTATACCTTACTAGAATATTTTGAATACTTGGTTTAGTTAATTGACTTTTTTCACTTCAATTTTAATATTTTCAGGTAACTTTGTCTAACACATTCTGTATTATCTTTAATGGATATAATTGCTTAAACAACTTATTAGTTCTTCTTAATTTATACAAACATCTAACGTATCTCAATAGGAAGTATAAAACCAAAAAAGATTTAAAATATTTAATATAAAATATAAAAAGTGGTGTAATATATTAACTAAAGTCTTTTTTAAATATTTTAATTTTTTTTTATTTATTTTTTTTTACGTTTATTATCAATTATTCTTAATAATCTTGTGAATTTTGACAAAAAAACATCTTGTAAAAATCTTAATCTTTCTTCGACAACTAAAATATGAAATCTGTGTTTACATAATTATAATCAAGGTTCGATCAAACGGTTGTTCTATGTCAACAGAAAGTTTAAGTTAATGGGAGAGCAAAAACGAAAAAAATTGCAAGTATATATGTAACGATTACAATTTAAAGTTTATGTTATTGCAAAATATCTTATTTCATCGTTAGTGGAGAATTAAATAACATAACCAATTAAAAATAAAAGTTTTGTTAAAATAAAAAGGAGATGTGTTTTTGATGAAAGGTTAGAATTATATTTCTTGTTTCAAATGACTCATACAAGGTCAAACTGGAATTGAAGAACACTTTAATAAGAAAGTCAACTGAAATATATACAGTTTATCGCCACTTAGATACTAAAATACATTGAAAACCAACAGATAATAATCTCTAGGAAAACGGAACCGAACCTGGAACTTCTTTAATTTTAAAAACAATTTAAAATGGTACAACTTCCCTTAATTATCATTTAAACAATCAATTCATATTTTAACAAAAGACATTATTTTTATATTTTCTTAATCATGGATAAATTATGGTTGTATCATTGTGTAGAGCATAACAACGTATATAAAAGTTTGAATCATCATACAATTGGCAAACATGAGACGTTAATTTACCAAATTTATTGAAAAATCCAGGTAAAGAAACCATTTTCGTAAACATACTTTATAAAAATCACATTAAACACATTCAAAGATGAAATTTATGTGGTACAGATAGTTATTTTGACAAAAACCTATTTGTAAATTCAGTAATTCTTCTATTGGTTCGTAAATACAATTATATAAATATATTTCTTATCAATTTTATTTTATTATTTAATTTATCCAATGTCTTGAAAGGAATTTTATGTATCATGATTTTTAATTCGCTTAGTCACAACAATGAAAATTGAGCAATTGTAAGATATAAAGAAACTTATACATGGAAGAAATTTAAACAAATCTTGAAAAGCAAAAAAACACACACAATTAATAATAATGTTTTTAAACAGTTTTAAAAGATCAATAATTAAATATCCAAAATATTTAAATTATTCAAATAAATTATTTATGAGCACAGAGATTAGAAATGCTATAAAACAAGCAATTTCATCAGCACCAGTTGTTTTATTTATGAAAGGAACACCAGAATTCCCACAATGTGGATTTTCAAAAGCTACCATATCAATCTTGGGACAACAAGGTGTTAATCCTGAAAAATTTGCAGCTTATAATGTTCTTGAAGATAGTGAATTACGTGATGGTATTAAAGAATTTACAGAATGGCCAACAATACCACAACTTTTCATTAATAATGAATTTATTGGTGGTTGTGATATAATTAAAGATATGGCAAAATCTGGTGAATTAAGTGAAATTTTAGATGATGCAAAAGTTTTAGTACCATTAGAGAAAGAAGATAATTAAATTGTTTTCTTATGCCTTTAGTCTTGTAAAAAATTGATTCTTTAATTACAAACTTCGCTTTTTGTTAAGTAAGAAATTGATTTTTTTTTATTTTATTATTCTTTTTATTTTATACATGAAAATTATTATATTAATATGTATAATTTTTAGAATAAATGATTATTTATTTATTTAGTTCATATTTTGTTGTGTATTTTTCATGAAATTTTTTTTTTTTAATTGTTTTTTTTTTAAATGCATGGTTTTTTTTTACATAATAAAAATGAATAAAAAAAAATATATAAAAGTATATTTAAACATATGTATTTTTTTAATTTTTTTCTAAATCAATATTAAATTCATCATAATTTTGATTATTATTATTTGGAATTAAAAATTTTGCATTTGAATCTCTTCTTGGTAATTTTTTATTATTAAACATTTTTTTTGGTGAATTTACATTTGAATTTGAATTTATTGATGTATTATTATTATTATTAATATTAAAATTTTTTTTGTTTCTTTTGAAAATTTTTTGATATAATATTATAAAAATTTTTTTCAAAAATTTTAAATTTAAGTTAAAATTGAAAAAATTTTTATTATTATTTGAACATAACCAATTATAAAAAGTGAATTCAGAATAAAGTATGAAAAAACCTAGAACAAAACCTGCTACCACAGTCGATAAGATATGAGTTAAAAAAGATTTAACGAAATTTGCATCATCCATATGCCATGAAGAACCTTTTGAAATATTGAAAAAAGAATTTTTATGTGACTTATAATCATCTGGTTGTAAGATTCTAATTCTCAAATCATCAGAATTTAAATTTTTAAAATTATTCCATCTTTTGTATTGTTTCCAAATGATACTAATGAAAAGTGGACCAGTTGATGACATAATTGTCATATATGGGTTATACCAATTTTTATTATAATGATTCAAAGATTTAATGACTTTTAAAAGAAAAGGATGCCTTGGTACAAAACCCATGACATCATTTGAGACACCTAAGGGGGAAGTCTTTCTTAAGAAAGCTGAATTAATTAAAAGAGGATCTAATGATCTTTGACAACCATCATCTAAATCGATATAGATACCACCATAGGTTAATAGTACGAAATATCTCATTGCGTCAGCTCTTTGAATTGGATATTTATAATTTTGATAAGTATTTAAAAACCATGGGAAATTTTCTTTGATAAAATTTAATGCCATTTCATCAGTCCATAGGATATATTTATAATCTTTATGTATATTGATACAATTTTGTTGACCTTGTTTCCAATGTTCAGGTATATCATTAGTCTTATAAGTTTGATGAATAATTTTTGGTATTAATTGTGGTTTATTAATAAAGCTATTATTATTTTCTTGAATATTATTATTATTATTATTATTATTATTATCAATTAAATTAGTATCTGTTAAATTAAAATTTAATTCGTTATAATTTAAGGCATCTTTTGAAGTATCATCAATGATTAAAGAAATTAAATCAAAGGTATAATAAACAATTGAGGATAATAAGATTATATTTGCAAAGATTAAATATTTCAATTCTTTTTTCATTTTATGATTTGATTAACTGTTTGAAAAGAACTTGAATGAGAGTATAAAGAAAAAGATGAAAATTAGTGAATGAAAGAATAAGTGAATGAATTGAAAGTGTAATGCTAAAGGATGGTTATATGTGGTTTTTGCTGTGAAATAATTTTTTCTTTTTTATTAGATAAAAATGGTAAAAGTTTAAATACGCAAATGAAATAATGATTAAATGGAAAATTAGAACGATGATTACTTTTGTTGTGTCTTTGACTTTTAATTAAGTAGATATTTATTGAATTGTTTGTTTATTTATTTATTTATTTATTTATGTGATTACAATGAAACGGACGCCAAAAATCCGATGGCAATTTTTTCTGCCTGGAAAACCTCCACGGAAACTTTGACAGGGGTAACTACACCCATCCACCGCTGCGAGATAATGGCTTAGCTAAAAAGGCGGGGAATCAAGCTGGGTAAGTTTCCTGTTCACTGCGCGTGTTTCAGTAGAAAACCGTCGAGTTTTTCCTGCGTGAGTTGCACGTTCAAAGCGTCGCGCGCGTTTTGAACGGCGAGCAGCGCGGCGTCGAGCGGTGCCGAGGCGCAGCGCAGCTTGGACTCTTGCAGGGCCGCGTCTAGGCGGTCGTTTTCCCGAAGCACATTCCTGGCGTGTTCCGAGTGCGTTGAGGCGTCCAGGTCGTTCAGTGCCGTTACGTAGTACATCGGATTCTCATTCTTCGCCGTGTTCCGTGGCGCCGGCAGCGGTTGTGTCTGGGTTTGTGCTTGCGTTTGTGTTTCTTGCGACGTCACGTGGCGCGAGTACCTGCCACGCCCTCTTCCGCGGCCGCGCGAGTACCCGTTGTATCCGTGATGCGGGTACCCGTGACTGCCCCGGCCGTTTCCGTTTCCGTGCTCGGCCGCGTACCCGTAATGGTACCCGCCGTCACCGCCACCACGCCCACGTCCTCTTCCATATCCATGACTATAGTTATATCCCTGTCCACGTCCACCATAGTATGTACCTGATCTATGTCCATCGTATCCATACGAATGTGAACCAGAATTGCTGTATCCCGATCCTTGCTCTTTACTCATATTTGTCTTTCTCTCTGTCGCCAGCCTTCTCGTTGTTTGTTCACTTCAATGCACTCACTCGTTTTTATAAACAGCAAGAAAGACAAAAAACAAAAAACAGAAAAATTTCACATAAAATGACCGTGCGGGTAAACACACGGCTGTGATCGGCATCGAATGCATTACCCGCTGCGTGTTCTACCCAAAACAGTAATAATCAATTCCCTTTTTATCGCCATCAATTCTCCAAATTATATTTTATTATCATATAAAACAATTATAACGATAAGCAAAAATATCACACTAGTAAAAAAAAAAAAATGGGAAAAATAAAATCACTTGCTATATATTTTCATACGCTGAAAAATTGAAAAAAAAAAAAAATAAAAAAATTCTTTTGTAAAAAAGCTAATAATGGATAATAATAATAACAACGATTCAAATTTTACACAACAACAAAAAAATATTATAATTCAACATTTACTAATAACAAAAAATTCAAATAAAAAAATTAAGTCCTATTCACATGTTCCTTGTAAATTTTTCAAAAATGGTAATTGTCAAGCTGGTTTATCATGTAAATTTTCACATGAATTAAATTTAATTGAGGCAAATAAAAAACCATGTAAATATTTTAAATTAGGTAATTGTAAATTTGGTAATAATTGTGTTAATTCTCATTATATTGATGACAATAACACAAATATCTTTAATAATAATTATAATTATAATAATAACAATAATATAAATATTTGGAATCAAAGAAAAAGTATCTGTTCTTCAATAAGTGAATCTTCTTCATTAAATGATAGTGATGATTTTGATTTTGATTTTGATAAAAATTTTTTAAATTCAAGAATTCAAGAACAAAATCAAAGATTTAATTATAATGATAATAATAATACTACAACAACTAATAATAATAATTTTAATTGGTTACCAAATGAAACAATTTGGAGTTTTAAATAAAATAAAATAAAATAAAATAAAATAAACATTAACAAAACAATTATACTTTTTATATCTATATATTATTTTTTTTTTCCTTCATATTTAAAAGTTTTCTTTATTTAATAATTCAAACCCTAATCGCGCCACACTTTTTTTTGTCTGACCCTGTTTAGGGTTCACTCAACACAATTTTTTTCGGTGATTTTTATTAATCACAAATCTTTTATCATTGATTATATAAATATATATAATCATATAATACTACACACCTTTAGTCATATTCAGTATACTACTAAAATCTCCCCTACTAATATTCAATATACTAAACTCTAATAATGTCACAAAACCTAACTTTAAATAAAAAAGAAAACGAAATAATTGATTTCCTTTTAAAAGATAATTCAATTCAATTAGCAATTAATAATTCAATGATAAAAGCAATAACTTTATCATTCTCAATAAATAATTTAATTAAAAAAAAACAAAATCAAAATAATAAATCTTTTAATTTAGATTTATATTCTATGACGAATGATGGTTTTAATGATTGGTATGCGTGACATAAATTTTTTATCATCATCCTCATCATCATCAATAACCACTAATAATAATTTAATTGAATTATATTGGAATATTATTCTTTTAACTGAATCAAATTTTTTAATTAATTCAAATAAAAATTTAAATCTTTTCAGAAAATTTTTAATTAATAAATTTAGTGAAAAATTAAATGCAAAAAATAACAAATTTTTCTTAAATACATCATCATCATCATCTTTATGGAGAATTATAGGTGATGACTATTTAATCTTATATTTACCAATTTATTTTAATAATATAATCTTTGCAAAGATCAATAATAATAGTTTAATTTCGTGTTTGCATTTTTTTTTACCATGTAATTTTAATTTAAATACAAATTTTAAAGATCTTTTATTAATTTTTTTAGAATTAGGTTATTATAAAAATTGTGGAATAATTAGAATTTATTTTCAAAAATTTTTAAATAATAATTTAAATGATTTTAAAAAATTATTGAAAAATTTAAATTGGATTAATGGTAAAATAATTAAAAATGAAGATAGAATTAATGATACCCTTATAAATTCATTAGAATTTAATGAAATTTTTTTATCTGATGAAAATTTCCTAATATTAGAATTCGAATGTTAAAATAAAAAAAATTCATTCACCTCATGCATATTAATATATATATAATTATTTTATATTGGTTTTAATATATATAT
>JAMSGN010000008.1:38200-73263 GCA_030462905.1 Jamesozyma gamospora
ATAAAAAAAAAAAACTTATCCTACATTATTTTCCGTTCTTTGGAAAAACTTTAAAAAAAAAACATGATATAACATATTATATAGGGAAAAAAAAGAATATTATATCACACATCCATATATATGATATATAAGGCAAATGTTTCATTTAGTTAAAGGTTTATATAATAATTGGAATCAAAAAGAACAATATTCAATTTTAATTCTTGGTTTAGATAATGCAGGTAAGACAACTTTTTTAGAATCACTTAAACGTTTAACAAATTTAAATTCAAAAGATTTAAATAAAATAACACCAACAGTTGGTCAAAATATTGCTTTAATACCCATTAATAATTTTGAAAAAATTAATTTAAAAAATAAAAAGAATATTAATTTAAAAATTTGGGATATTGGTGGTCAAGAATCATTAAGATCAATGTGGTCAGAATATTATGAACAATGTCATGGTATAATCTTTATCATAGATAGTACAGACAGAGATAGAATTAATTTATGGAAAAAAACTTTAAAATCAATTATAATTAATGATGAAATTGAGAATATACCAATTTTAATGTTAGCAAATAAACAAGATAAAAATGAAAGAATGGAAATTGAAGATATAAAAGAAATCTTTAATGAAATTGCTGAACATATGAGTGCAAGAGATAGTAGAGTATTACCAATTAGTGCTTTAAATGGTGATGGTATTATTGATGCAATGGAATGGATAATAATTAGATTAACAAGAAATAAAAAAAATAAACCACCATTATATCGTACATAAAATAAATGTTGTTTTTTTCTTTTCTTCTATTTAATCATTAATAAATTTTGCATTATTTAAAACAAGTAAATTGTTGTTTAATAATTTTTTTATTTAATTATTTATTTGTTTGTTTTTATAAAATTTTTACTTAATCATTTTTTTCTTCAATATGATAAACTAAGTAATTTGGTAAACCAAATACTTGATAATTTAATCTTTTTGCCATCTTTGCAAAACCTTCAGTTTCAATTAAATTATAAAATGGGAAATTTGGAAACATTGCACCATCTCTATGAACTTCTGCTTTAACTAAAGTACAACCACCACCAACACCATCTAAAACCATTTCTTCATTAATTGGTTTATCTGGACTATAAAAATGTGCCATTAATGGTCTATATGTAGCAATTTCTGCATAACCTTCAACAATAATTTCATCATCATTCATCTTTGATGCGATTTCTAAACCTGTTTCACTTTCTTGCCAATTATTAAAATCGTATGGTCTTGTTGAATTAATTTTTTTATCTTCATCAAAATATCTTTGATAAACATTTGCAGCAAGAACAGGTTTATTATGTGCAGTCATATCTTGAATTAAATTGATTGGAGTTTCAATAATATCAGCATCTAACCATAATACCCATGATGTATGAGGACCAATTGAAGAAAATAATAATTCATTTCTTGCCAAAGCCATTGCAGAACGTCTTTCTTTTTGAACTTTTAATGCATGTCTTTCCTTTTCAGCTAATTTATCAAAACTTTGTGAATCTTGTCTTAAGATTGTAACTTTTGCAAATCTTTGATTTTTTTTATCAGATTGAATCTTTTTAATGGCATTCTCTAATTTTTTTAAAGCTTTCTCACCACTTGGTGTTCTTGGTGTAATAAAACCTAATTCAATTAATTCACGTGGATATGATAATTGTAGTAAATTTTGCCAATAACTTTCATGAAAAGTTTGCATTGGTGTTAAGATTAACACATGTTCTTTATTGATAGCTGAATCTGAAGTTGATTTTAATTTATTTAAATCGAAATGTGCAATATGACCTTCTGGAATAATATCATCAACATTATCATTAAATAACCAATGATTTTCTTTCTTGTAAGAATATTTTGGCATTTTAAAATCTTTTGTAAATGAAAAATACCAAGTACCTTGTTTTTCATTTGCCCATTTATGATTTGATAAAAAATTTTTTTGAATACCTAAGATTGATTCATTATTTTTAAAGATTGTAAAATATAATGAAATTATTATAATAATTGGCAATAAAATTATTAAAAATCTATTTTTTTTCAATCTATATTTTAAAACATTTAAAAAACTAGACATGGTATATAGATTTTATTTTATTTATTTTGCTTAATAATAAAATTGTATCTTTTAAAATTTCAAATTTTTCACTTTCATTTGTTATAATCATCACAAAACAAACGTTTCAAATTTTCTTTGTCGCGAAAAAAAAAAAAAAAAACTCGAAAAAAATCCACGTGATCTGAAAATGTCTAATTAAAATGGAAAATTTACATGCGAATAAAATAAAATAAATAATAAATACATGAATGAATGAATGATATGATATGATGTGATATGAAACTTTACTTCTCCAGTTCTTTAGATTCATCCCAAATTTTATTACATATACTTAGAAACATTTTTTTATCAATTTTATCTTCATTATGGGAAAATTCAAATGAAAATTTATTTTTATCAATATTAATTTCACCTTTTATCATTTCCGTATCTTGATCATTATTAAATGAATGTTTTGTAAAAATTGGTGTTGATAATGCACCTTCTTCAATGGCTAAATCTGCACCTTCATCTTCTTCATCATCATCGTCATCGTCATCATCTTGTTCATCACCATCATCATCATCATCATCATCATCATCATCATCTTGTTCCTGTTCGTTATCATTTATTTCTTTTTGCTCTGTTTCTTCATTAATATTAGATTGTTTTTTATTTACCTTATCATTATCATTATTATTATTTCTACGACATGATGATTGAATATCTCTATTGGATATTCCAGATTGAAATGATCTCATATAAGGAGAATACATTGACATTGGTGGTGCCATAGGTGAAATCAATGGTATACCAAAATTAAAATTTGGTACAATAGCAGATCTTGATCCCAAATATAACTGAGAATCGTAAGAATATGGATATGAAAAATTTTGTGGTAATCTATATAAATTATTATTAATCTTACCCATATATCTAACTTTTGGTTTTTTTAATGGTGGAGAGATACGCAGTGGAGAAGGTAAATTTGATCTTTTAAGTGATTTTTTTTGAGATTTATTCGGCAGTTGTTGTTGTTGTTGTACAGTTGGTGATATCACATCTTGGATCTTCATATTTATTTTATTTTCAGTGGAAGAATCATTTGAAATAGGTGACAATGAACATGAATTAGAAACCTCGGATGTGTTAGATGGAGACGGTTTTCTTGAGATAATATCCTTTGTTTCAGATAGGGAAGTAGTTTCTAAGGATGGAGATGGATCTTGTTTTTCAAGAGACATGATGGAAAGAGTCAAAAAACAATTGTTATTGTACACAAGGTACTACATATGTGTTAAAACACCCATGAGGAGTGTTCAAGATGAAGGGTTTTTGGCATGAGCGATGTATTTATAACAGTGATTTCCTTGCATTGATGAGGTTCAAAGCAATACGCGGTGCCGTGTTCGACGCTCGTTTCACTGCCGTTTTGGGCAACATATTCATCCATTCACCCTCTTCTGAGACAACAGACACATTTCAAGAAATAACGATACAAACAAACCTCACCGTGACAAGAATAGCTGTCTTGGTCATTTGAGAACAGGCAGTGAGGAAGATCGGCTTCTCAAGGGTCCCGAGATCTTGCAAAAATAGGAAAGTAGACGTACGCTTGGGAAAAAGAGAATGCTACGTGATTCCATATATCCTTGATTCGAACCCACTAAAAACAACAAACAAACCTCACTGTGAAACTTGTCTGTTCTAAATCTGTTTTCCTGTCTGTTTATTCATCGTTGTTCGTTCAACAGGGTGCAAAAAATCGTTTCTGTTCTACGTTTTCAGTGGTTTTTCTTTACAACCAAAAACAAAGTGAAACAAAGCGAACTGAAGAGAAAAACTGATTCATAGAAAATTTTTTACAACAACAAATTTTTTATAACAATTATTTTTTGGCATTAAAACAGAACCAGAACCATAGAAAGTCTTATCATGTCTGTCTTATATTCCAATTTCAGAATTAGAACTCTTGTTCCAAGAGCTTTAGTCAAATATTTAAATCTCGACATTAAAATCGTCGATCCAGCCAATGCTGAAGCTCAATTTGCCAAAGATTTCCCTCTTAAGAAATTACCAGCTTTAGCTGGTCCAAAAGGTTTTAAATTAACTGAACAATTAGCTATCTTATACTATTTAGTTAACTCTTCTTCTGATGAAAAATTAAAAGCTCAATTATTGGGTCATAATGTTGCTACTCAAGCTCAAGTTCTTAAATGGGAATCCTTAGCTAACAGTGATTTAATTATTCAATTAGTTTATGCTTTCGCACCATTAAGAGGTGATCTTCCATACAATAAGAAAAATGTCGATACTGCTTTAGTTAATGTTAATAACATTGCAGACATTTATGAACAAAGATTGAAAAATTATACTTATTTAGCTTCTGAAAAGATTTCTTTAGCTGATTTAGTCTCTGCTGCTGCTTTCACTAGAGGTTTTAATTACTTATTCGGTAAAAAATGGAGAGCATCTCATCCAGCTATTGTTAGATGGTATAATACAATTATTAATTCTCCAATTTTTGAAGGTGAATTTAATGATTTCAAATTTATTGATGAACAATTAGCTCCACCACAAAAGAAAAAACAAGAACCAAAGGCTGAAAAGAAGAAACAAGAACCAAAACAAAAGAAAGAAGAAGCTGCTCCAGCTCCTCCAGCTGAAAAGAAAGCAAAACATCCATTAGAAGCCTTAGGTAGAGCTACTTTTGCTTTAGATGAATGGAAAAGACAATACTCTAATGAAGATACTAGACCAGTTGCTTTACCATGGTTTTGGGAACATTACAATCCAGAAGAATATTCTATCTGGAGAGTTGATTACAAATATAATGATGAATTAACTTTAACCTTCATGTCAAACAACTTAGTTGGTGGTTTCTTTAACAGATTATCAGGTTCTATCAAATATATGTTTGGTTGTTTAGTCGTTTACGGTGAAAACAATGCTAACGGTATTGTTGGTGCTGTCATGGTTAGAGGTCAAGATTTTGCTCCAGCTTTTGATGTTGCTCCAGATTGGGAATCTTATGCTTACACTAAATTAGACACAACTAAGGAAGAAGACAAAGAATTTATTAACAACATGTGGGCCTGGGATCAACCTGTCGTTGTTAACGGTGAAAACAAAGAAATTGCCGATGGTAAAGTCTTAAAATAGTTTATTTTTTTTTTTTTTATTGCCATTTTATTTAAGTTTTATATAGTTTAATAATTTTTCTTTATACAGTTTAAACGCGCTTGAAATAATTTACAAAAGTTCAAAGAATTTCAAATCAAAACTCATCATTAATGATAATAATAAAAAAAATCCTAAATAAAGAAATAAAAAAATGTCACAACCAGAAACTATTCAATCTCTTACAAATGGAATTTATCATAATTTAATAACAAGTATAATACAAGATATCGTAGCAAAATCAACAACAAATAATCAAGAATTATTTAATCGATATCCAAAAATTAAACAATATTTTAAAGATGATAAAGGTTTATTAGATATTAATGAACAACCAAAACAACAAGAATCATCAATTTATTTCAACTGTAAAAATTGTAACAGAGAAATTTCTGCAAATAGATTTGCTGCTCATTTGCAAAGATGTTTAAGTAGAGGCGGAAGAAGATAAAATTTTAAGATAAAATGCATAGTCTTTTTCGCTAGGTTTTTCCTTTGAGAATATATAGTTTGGTTGTGAGTAAAATTATATTTTTATTTTCATTTTTGATACGTATAAATATATGTAAATATGCATTTGAATAATTCATAAGTTAATCTTAACATTATGTATTATTTATTAAACACTTAGCATTCAATATACTGATTATTTTTTTTTTTTTTTTGAATGCATTACTAAACCTAAGTAAGTATATAGAAATACCTGTTTAATTTTACTTTATAGTATTATTATATCACATTTATTTAATTTTCATCATTATTATTCCAATTCAAATGTTAAGGTAATCTGCTGCTAATAATAATTCTAAAGAAAGTTCAGTTGGAATACTAAATTCGGGAATATCTTCTTCATCATTCTCATCAAAATCTTTATATTTTAAATTATATTCTAAATATTCACAAACTTTTGAAAGTATAGGTCCATCCATATCAGATAGTTCAATTTCACCATCTCCTTCTTTAAATGGACTTTCTAACATCGCTTTTAAAGTAGGTGATAATAATGCAGCATCTCGTAATACAGAATGTTTACTTTTATCAGATGCTATAAGACAAATAATGTCCTTTGAATCTCCCATATCAAAATTTTTAAATTACTTTTATTCTTTGCTATGATTTCTCTAAAATTCTAACAAGAATCAATACGCTGTAACTAAATATACTGTGGAAAAAATTAATATATCCGTACAACAAGTAACTATTATAAAGGAAAAACAGCATATAAAACAAACCTCTAGAAAATAAAAAGCAACAACAACCATTTACTAAAGAGTTTCAATTATCAATTTAAAAACCTTAAAGTAGCAAAATCAATGATACAAAATCCAAGTTTAAATTGGGAAAAATTAGAAAACACTTTTTATAGGTCAAGAGAGTTAACAGATTTAAAATGGTTTGTACAAAATAATTATCAATATGCTATATCAATTACCTTTATAGCCATTCATACTGAACAATCTGTACAAATTTATAATTATTTTGGAGATTTACTTTGCGAGATTGATATTAAATTACTTGGTACTGTAATTAAATTAGAATTCGATGAAACAGATCAAAGACGATTAATTGTCGTAGGACTCGATTCTATAAAAATTGTAGAAAATTGGGGTCCCTTAGAGATAAATACTATCACATTTACTTCTGAAACTCAGGATATCATATGGGATTATCATAATGGTATATTAATTTCAAAACAATTTAAGGATATTTGGAAACTTAATTTAGAGAAAAATTGTTTTGATTTAATAATAAGTAATAAGGATCAAAAATATAATTTACTTACTAAAAATAATTGGGATTGTAATATAGATGAAGTAATATTATTAGATCTGGATCATGTTTATCAAGTAGATATTTCTGAAAAGACAATTGAAATTTTTTTGGAAAATAGTGAATGGCATCGAGTAGCTATATCAACTTATGGGTTTATTTGCTTATACAATTCTAAATTTAATAAATTAGAAGTATTTAAAGAACCTAATACACTACTTTCAGAACATATCTTGGAAGAAGTACCTGAAAGGATTAGTTGGTGTGGTAACGATTCAATTGCTTGTACATTTGAAGATGAAATAAAACTGTACGGTCCAAATAGTCAATATGTTAGTTTTTGGTATCCAAATGATATTATTACAGTACGAACCGAAATAGATGGATTAAAAGTTTTTTCAAGCGATAAAATATATTTTATTTCGAGTGTCCAAGATTTTACATCAAACGTCTTTTGTATTGGTTCTACTGCCCCCGGTGCAATGCTATTAGATTCATGGCATTTATTACCAAAACATGCACCAAGAGCAATTGATAATTTAAATAATTTTGATCTTAAAACTGGGGTCATGGAATGCATAGATTCAGCAAAAGAAGAGTTTAATCCTCAATTACAGAAAGATCTTCTTAATGCAGCTTCTTTTGGGAAAACCGCTTTATCTTATAATACATTTGACTCTGATATTTTTGTTAAAGGTTGTGATAATATAAAGCTACTTAATATTTTAAGAGGATTAGGAATTTTTCTTTCAATGAAGCAACTGGAATTTTTTGCTTTTGAAAAAATTATCCATATATTGTTGATTGCACATAAATATTTTGAATGTTTCTCTATTTGTAAACAATTCAAAAAAATTAGTTTAATTGCCATAATAATAACCAATTGGGCCAAGGCTAAAATTTGTATGTCTCCCGATGCAGAAGATAATGAACTATTTTTATCTATTATTTCCCATTTGAATGATATTAAGATAAGATTTAAAGCTCCAATGGCTGAAATTTCAAAAACAGCGTTTTCAGAAGGCAGATTTTCATTATCAAGAAATTTGGCCTTATTGGAAAGGTCTCCTGAGTTAAAAGTAATGTCTTTATTTAAACTTGATGACAATAACTTGGCGATATTAGAATGTTTAAAAACTAGTAATCCTGAATTTATTTTATCATTACTATTGGCATTAAAATCTAAATTGACCATAGCACAATTAAATAAATTATTAATTATGGATATGTCTCAGGATCCATTATATTTATATTTCGGCAGATTTAACCATGAATTTCTTTTTGATTATTATAGACAGACTGATAGTTTTGTTGATTTGGCTCATAGCATAGTTAGAGACAATAAACAAAGATCAGCAAATATAAAACCCTTCTTACCACAAGTCAAGGACCTTTATGGAAAGGTATTAAATGATCCTATTGCTAAACAAGATGTTGAATTTTTAGAACGAAATGAAAAGCTAGTTGATTATCAAGAGACATTGACAAAGACATTTGGTATGGACTTTACCGAATTTACACTTGATAAAACGTTACAAACTTTAGTTGAAATTGATCAAAAAAAGAATGTCCAAGATTTGGTTAAGAAATTTAAAATAAATGATAAAAAATATTACCACATTGTGTGTCGGGGTTTAGTCCATAAAAAACAATTTCAAGAGTTGTATGAATTTGCTACGAAAAAGAAGTCGCCAATAGGATATGGTCCATTTTATAACTATTTGAGAAGTAATAAACATGAAAAAGAGGCAGCAAAATATGTTCCAATGATGACAAACTTGTTGTATGAACAAAAAAAGAATATGCTTATGGAGTGTAAAGGCTATTACGAAATGATAGATCTTGCAACAAAGGAACGTGATATTCTTGGTTTGAAAGAACTTTATAGAGCAATACCAGAAAATGAACCTCAATTAAAGACATTAGTCAATGAAGCTATAGCCAAAGTATAATTTATATAAATATATCTATCGATGTAGTTTCACAATTTGATGTTTACCCGGAAGTTTTATGAAAGTCATGTGCTTTTTTTTTTTTTTTTTTTTTTTATTTCAAGTTTCTTGAAAAATTTTCTTTCTCGGAATAAAGAAGCTCATCTCTTCGTGAAAATTATTTCAATATTGAAGGTATTGTAGATGGTATTTAGAGATACCATTAAAAAGGTACGTCTACTTACAATATAGATTTTCAAAGGTATAATTACCACTTAAAATAAATGTCTGAAAATAAAGCTGCAAAAGTTTCAGCTGTCAAAAATGACAATGGTTTAGATATGCAAACATTGTTTGTTAGATCTATTCCTGAATCTGTTACGGATGAAGAATTAACCAATTTTTTCTCCAATTTTGCACCAACAAAGCATGCCGTTGTTGTTAAGGATGTTAATAAAAAGTCTAGAGGTTTTGGTTTTGTAAGTTTTGCTTCTGAGGAAGATACTAAGGAAGCTTTGCAAAAATCTAGAAAAACCAAGCTAAATAATCAAATATTAAGAGTCGATATTGCTAAACGTAGAGATCGTTCAAAGAAGGATAACACACAGCCATCCAATCAAGAAAAAAGACCACAACCAAAGGAAGAAAATGAAGATGATGATGAAGCTTTTAAGGGTAAACCTAAATTAATTATTAGAAATATGCCATGGAGTTGTCGTGATCCAGAAAAGTTGAAGAAAGTTTTTGGTAAATATGGTACTGTTGCAGAAGCCTCGATTCCAAGAAAAAGAGACGGTAAGCTTTGTGGGTTTGCTTTCGTCACAATGAAAAAAATTAGTAACTGTAAATTAGCTATAGAAAACAGTAAAGATTTAAAAATCGATGGTAGATCCGTTGCTGTTGATTTTGCAGTTCAAAAAAACAGATGGGAAAATTATAAAAAGAATCACGAAGAAGAACAAGGAGAATCAAAGACCAATGAAGATTCTGATGATGCTGAAGAGCAAGAAGAAGACAAAAATTCAAATACAAAGAACGCTGATGAAGATGTTGAGCTAAGTTCCGAAGAAGATGATGACGATAATGAAGAAGAGGAAGAAAAAGAAAACTCAGGCGTTAATAAATTTCAAAAAAATAAAAGAGAGAATTTTTCGATTTTTGTCCGTAATGTTCCTTATGATGCCACTGAAGAGTCCTTAGCTGACCATTTTAGTAAATTTGGTTCTGTCAAATATGCTTTACCTGTTATTGACAAGGAAACCGGGTTAGCTAAGGGTACGGCTTTTGTTGCCTTTAAAGACCAATTAACTTATGATTACTGTATTAAAAATGCGCCAGCTGCAGGTACTACATCGTTGTTAATTGGTGACGAAGTTTTACCGGAATATGTTTATGAAGGACGTGTTTTATCTGTTTCCCCAACTTTAGTTAGAGAAGACGCAAACAAAAGGGCAGAAAAGAACGCTGAAAGAAGAAAAGAAATCTTAGGAAAAGCACCAGGTGAACGTGACAAGCGTAACCTTTATTTATTAAATGAAGGTAAAGTTGTTGAAGGTTCAAAAATGGCAGAACTTTTGTCTCAAAAAGATATGGAAATTAGAGATAAATCTTACGAATTAAGAGTTGAACAATTAAAGAAAAACCCATCTTTACATTTATCGTTAACTAGATTGGCTATTAGAAATTTACCAAGAGCTATGAGTGATAAAACTTTAAAAGCATTAGCTCGTAAGGCTGTTGTTCAGTTTGCTACTGAAGTAAAAGAAAACAAGAGACATCCTTTAAGTCAAGAAGAAATTATCAGATCGACAAAAGAAAAATACAAATTTATGTCTCCTGAAGAAATTGAACGTCAAAAAAAGAAGGATAAAAAACATGGTATTGTCAAACAAGCTAAGGTTATTATGGAAGTCAAAGGTGCCACTACTGGTAGAAGTAGAGGTTATGGTTTTGTTGAATATAAAGACCATAAACATGCTTTAATGGGTTTAAGATGGTTAAATGTTCATGCTGTATCTCCAGAAGAAGTTTTTGAAGGTCTATCTGAGGAAGAAAAAAAATCTATTGATTATGACTCCACTAAATCAAGACGTTTATGTGTAGAATTTGCCATTGAAAATTCTAATGTTGTCAAGAGAAGAAGGGATAATGTAAAACAAGCCAGAGATAATTCTAAGAGAAAGAGGGAAAAGGATGATGAAGAAGAAGAAAACAAAGCCAAAAAGTCAAAATCTTCAAAAGAAGAGGAAAAAGACGAAAAAAGCAAAAGTGGTGTGAGTGACGATGTTAAAAGAATTATTGGATTCAAGAGAAAGAGAAGAAACATCAAGAAATAAGAATGTTTTTCTTAATTATAGATATTATTATTATTCGAAATATGTTTCTTCCTTAAGAGTTATATATGTACAATAGATTATTTTTGCATAATAGTAATTAACTATTTTAATATTATATTTTTAATTATTCAATGAAAAATTAATATTGTTTTTTTTTTTTACAAGGATGACTATTTAAAAATGCAAACTATATTTACTAGATTATTTAATGCTATATATATTCCCTAAGACAAACTAATGGAAGACAGAAAGAAAAAAGAAATAATAATTTCTATCTTCTTTTCTTTCTATAAGGTTCGCCACCTTTTGAGTTTGATTGTATGTTATTTCCAGAAACTGCAGCAGCAGCAGCTGCTGCTGCTGCAAGAATTCTTCTATTAACGCCTAATCCACCCAACGTACTGGCGGCTGAATTATTCATAACTGTTTGTTGTTGAGAATTCAAATTTTTACTTCTATGAATTCCTAAATTTGTCATATCATTATCATTAGTATGAATTCTTCTTGCTGGATATTTATAATTCAACCCTTCAAAGACGCTTTCACATACTGGATAATCGCCGTTAGTAAAATATCTATGATCTAATGCATCTAATGCATCAATTCTACGAATTGGGTCATAAAATAATAAACGGTATAATAAATCAAGAACATTTTTGTCTCTACCACCAGTAGAATGATACCATGCAGACAAATTATCTCTATATTTAGGGAATTTTGAAAATTGATCATATTCCGGGTATTTTTGTAAGTTTGGCCATGATTTTTCGGAAGGGGATCCTAAAACTTCTAAAATCCTTTGAAATTGATTTGATTGAAATGGTACTGTCTTTTTTGAATCCATCTTTGCTTCTTCACCTTTAAAAATAGGTTGTAAACCTATTAATTCTGCAAATATACAGCCGACAGCCCAAATATCAATCGATGGCGTATAATGGCGAGCCCCCAATAACAGTTCGGGTGCTCTATACCATATTGTTACTACAACTTTGTCACCTGTATATAATGTTTGTAACATATTTGAAAATTTTCTTGCTAAACCTAAATCACCAATCTTAATACAACCATCAACTGTGACCATAATATTAGCTGGTTTTAAATCTCTATGTAAAATCCAATTTTGATGTAAATAAGATACACCATCTAATATTTGCCACATTATTGATCTAACCATTCTTGCAGGAATCATCCTTTTTTCTGGATGAGAATGATAATGAATTATTTGTAATAAATCATGTTCTGCATATTCGTAAACCATATAGATACTTTTTTTTTCTAACAAAATTTCAACTAGTTTAGTTAAATGATTATTTCTTAATTCTCTACATAATGCCATTTCTCTACAAGCACTTTGAGATATACCTGTATAATGCAATTGCTCAACACCTTCTTTTTCTGTCTTAAATTTTTTGATGGCAAAATAAGAAGGTAATACTTTTAACTTTGATGATAGTTTCATCTTCGATGAATCGTTACATAATGAAGTTTTTAGATTCAAATTATCTTCATTTTTATTTTCATCAATAATATAACTATTAGTATTACTATCCTTAATATTTGTATTTATATTTTTATTACTAACGGGCACTATTTCTATGTCTTTGTTAGTATTTAATTTATTCAAATCATCAAGTCCTTTGTTATTTTTGATTTTCATTATAAGATCTTCATCATTATTATTATTCAAAGATCTAGAGTTATCATCGTTACCATATGTCACATTATTATTATCATTTCCTCTTGAATTTAATGAATTTACAGTATTTCTATTTTCTGGAAACAATTCATTATTTAATTCATGAAAATTATTATTTCTGAATGCAATTTTTTTCTTGGCTTTATAAACTTTTCCATAAGTACCAGCAGCTATGTAACCAATAACTTCGTATTTTTCCAATACAGAGACTCTAACGCTATCTTTCCTTGCTTTATATGGTCCAATTGAGAACACGTCATTATTAGCCATTAACATGGGTGTCTTACCATGAACTGTGCCAGCGGTTGATTTCCTATTTATCATTTGTTGACGTTGTGAGATATTATTTTGGTATGACCACAACTCTGTATTTTGAGTATTTTGTTGTTGCAAGGATTGCTGATAATTTTGTTGTAATCTTTGATTATATTGTTGATAAACATTTGAGGTACCGCCTCCAGGGTTTTCTTTCCCATTATTATTATAGGCTCTCATTTGTATGTACTTGTTTCTTTTCTTGCCTTGCAGAAGAAAATAATGTGAAAACTACAAATATTTTCAAAACTAAAAGAGGAGAAAACAAACCAAATTTTCTATTTGTAAATGGTAAAACTCTGATTTTGCTAATAGACAAATGATTTTTGGTACCAAAATTGGTTATCAGATCATTTCTACATAGTATCTTTGTGATTGTCGTTCACTTCTTGTCTGCAAGAAACCGTTACGTGCGGGAAATGATTTAGCAAAACTGTGAAGAATTTCATGATTAATAAGTTGTTAACAACTACAAGGAAGAGTCAAAACAGTTGAAAATTCGTGTATGGTTATCATTTCAATATGCATTCAATGGGTGTATTGAAATTTTTTCTATAAAATAATTATTTTGTTAATTTGTGTTTACTTAATTTACATATGCAAGTCTTTTCTTTATCTTCTTGTTAAAATCATCTTAAGTTTGGAAAATGGTATAGTTAAAAACTTGCCAATATAAGGTGCACCCCATATACTCAAAAGAATTCGAAAAGGACCGAGAAATTTAACCATGGTATACGATAGAGCTCCACTTAAGACTAAACGGTTTTTATCATATTGATTATACTTGTCACCAATTAATCTTTCAATGGCATCATGACAATGGTTAACTAAATCGTTAGAAAATTCAATATTTTCCATTATATTTAAATTATAAAGTATATACCAAACTGCAAATAATGGTATAATAGCTGTTAATTCATGTAATATAAAAAATGATGTAATTGTAGAAATTGCACCAGCTTCAGATAATTTATCAAAATAATTTTTAAATTTTGGGTTCTTTTGTAATTTTGTAAGATATTTTGATTTTAAAATTAATTTCTGTATCTTTTCTTTCTTCTTTTGTAATTTTTCAACTTCTTGATCCTTTTCAAGGGGAGATTGCTTTGATTTAATGGTTGAAAAATCTCTTATCAGAGTATGATTTAACACAAGATTTGATGATATGAATAACGATCTTTCCTGTTTCATGAAAAATTTCAAAGGCAGCATGGAACGAACTTGCATCAAATTTCTCGATATCCCTAACATAGTCAATGATAATTTATGTAAAATATTATATATTTCAAATTCTCTAAATGATACTCAAAACATTTTTATTATTAAATTCTTTAAAATTTTTTAAACTCTCTATTTTTATTGAATACAAATGATATTTTTTTTTTTTCCATTTTCAGTTTTGGTTTGGTTATATTGATTTTCTCGTTCTCTCACAGGAAACTTAAACGAGCAATATAAGAAAGAAAGGAGAAACTTTTTTAATCTTTTGACGATGTGTTGAAAGATGGAAATTTTGAGCTTGTCATAAAGCAAATAATTTGATAGATTACTGTTGACTGCGAAAATTTGAAAGATCTTCATTAGAAAATGGAAGTGGGAGTGGTGTTTTCTAAAGTTTCTGGAAAATCTACAAGTGGAGATGGAGATTGGTAGCCAAAGATGAGGTAACCTGGAGAATAACCAGTACTACGATTGACAATCCAACAATAAGCAGCTAAAACAGAAGGGAGGTTAGAAATTCATGGACCATTGAGATGGAATAATACATTGATGAGACTTTTGTGTTGGGATTCGATAAATCCATGAGATTGTGGATGGTAAGATGGTGTGATACGGTGGCTAATATGGAATCCTGACAATAAAGCTGTTAGAATACCAGCGGTAAATTCAGAACCACCATCTGTGCTGGTGTGTTGAAAAGGGCCATAGCGGCTAATAATGTCTTAGTAGAGGAATTTGGCAACGGCAGGAGCAGTAATGTTTTGGAGCGGAAGAACTTCAACCCAGCTAGTAAAATAGCAGCGGGTAATCACTAAGTATTTGTAGTCGTTTTATTGGGGGACATGCACTGTATCAATAGCAATAGCGTTAAAAGGACCATGGGGTAGTATGTATGTTTATGGAAATAGAACTTTCCTAAAGGGTGTAAATGATTGGCATGTGGGACATGTCTTACAATGAAAATTCCAAAGTTGAGAAAGGTGGGGAATGTAGTAAAAGGTGGTGATGTGATTTAGCGTGCGACCAGAATGGGTAGCAGTATGATGATAGTGAAGGAGAAGAAGTATGAAATAAGGGTTGGTTACCACGAGTCGTGGGATACCTCTAGCAAACCTACACAGAGCACCATTATGGATAAAGAACTGAGAAGCTGTTTTTATCAAAGTAGATTTCGATATATTTGATGGGAATTGATGGCTTAGATGGAATTGAGCAATACCGAGATATGGGATGTCTTTGAATTGAGAAATTGGAACGACTTAATAAATGTATGAAACATTATCTTCATGATCTTTGAAGAAAGGTTGTTAAAGAGACTGGAAGGCTAAGATCAGTGGCAGCAGTAGCTGGGATCATATGAGGACCTGTGTTGGGAGAGAAAAAGGGATAATCAAACGAAAAATCACCGAGGTGGGTAAAAGATGTAGTTGAAGTAAAAAACTCAGGTTTCAATGGTGTCTGTTGGGTAATGGAGGTCATAGAGGATGAAGTAGCATCATTAGGTGAAGAGAGAGAAAAGGTAGGTGAACGGCTGAGAGCATCAGCTATGATAGATTTGGCGTCGACCCGTAAGACAGTATAGTTATATGGGGTTAAATCGATCAACCATTTTTGTAAGCGATAAGATGGATCACCAAAAAGAGGATGAGAAGAAAGTAGAATATGGTAAGCACCCATGTTATCAATTAAGACGTAAACATGATATGATGCGATTAGGGTACGATATCTGTTAAATGAGTCCAAAACAGTAAACCATTCTTTTTCATAGATGGGCCAGTTAAGTTCGTGGTGAATAAATGTACGGCTTTCGTAGGCAATGAGCGTCTTTTTAGAAGCCAGAAGTTGTGAAGTGGTTGATGAAGTTGAAAGGATGTCATAGTCAAGAGCATTGTATAACCAGCACCGTAGCCGGAACCTGACAAGTCACAAATAAGTACTAGTGGATGTTGATAGATTGGAAATGAAAGACCAGGATGAGAACGAAAGAATTCTTTTATGTTGACGAAAGCGTCAGTATGAGCAGGAGTCCAGTCAGATATTGAGCTAGTCTTAGAAAGAAGATCGAAGAGAGGAGCAGTAATGAGACTGCGATATGGATTAATGATCGCAAGAAGTTCACGAGTCCTAAAATGGAATGAAGATCAAAAGTGGTTTTTGTTAAAGGTGTGCTGACGATACTGGTACGTTGATTTTCAGTTGGATAGCGGAGACAATTGTGTAACTGGTAGCCAAGAAAATGTGTCTCGGTTGATGCGATTTGTAATTTTGAAGTATAATTTGGAAACCAACAATATTAAGACCTTTGAAAATGGAAATCAATAAAGAAAGATGATGTTGAAGAGACTCAGATGAATAGACAGCAATTTCATCCATAAAAACAACAAGGTGACATGCATATGATCGAAGAGCCCTTAGGACAATGTGTTGAAAGATTTATGGGGAATTTGCATAGCCCTGAGGCGTGTATACAATGTTTACTCATATTTTTTCAATAATACATTCAAAATTCTCCTATCGACATTTGTGAAAATCTATTCAAATACTGAAAAATACAAATCTTTTAAATATTTACATGACTAATATTAATATATATAATTACACGATGGTTTGATTTTGAACTACATCATCACATCTTAAACATAAATGATCTTCAATTTTTGAATTATGTTTCCAACATCTTGGACATTTTTCTAATAAACTTCTTTTCGTAATCATTTTAATTTCGATATCATTCCCAATATCTATTGAATCACCCGAGCAATTTTTAAATGTCAAGGAATCAATTTTCTTAATATAAACTTTAGCAGTTTGAAGAAGATCACATAATTCGTGACTATTAAACCGTAGATTTCCACGGGGAGTAAATAATTCTACAATGGTTTCAGTTGATTTTGTAATATTTTCTTGTTCCATTTCTTTGAACTGTCTTTTAAAACAATCTAGAATTGGTAAATATGATTCCTCGAAAATTTTTATTTTATCATTATTAATTGAATCAATGTTATCAAAATTTGGCCATAAAATTTTCATTGGAGATATATCATTTAAATTTTGATTTAAAAGCCATTCTTTTGGCAAATAATTCCATGATTCTTGAACTAAGATTGGTAGAATCGGAGCTAAAATTGCACGGTATGTATTTAAAATATGAAATAGTGTAGTTTGAATTTGTCTTCTCTTTAAAGAATTAATTTTGTCAGCATATAATGAATCCTTTGAAGTATCAAAATAAAAGGCTGATAAACTGTTATTTAAGATATATTGAGATAATGTTAAAATTTTTGAAAAATTATAACTTTCATAATATATCTTTGAATTATCTAATAATTTTTTTAATTTTAAAATAGTATAAAGATCAATGGGTCTTAATTCATTGATTGATAATAATTTAAAATTTTCACTTATTTGTAAATTACTTAATAAAAATTTAAACATTAATCTAAATTTTTGTAAAGCATCAGAAGTATGTTTCATAATTGTAGGTCCTGCACTTATATCGTTTGTAAAATCAGTTTGAGCAACAAAGTATCTTAATCCATCAACACCAAGTGCTGGTAAATTTAATGATTTATTACCTTCAATAATATCATTGGGTGAAATGGTATTGCCAATTGATTTAGACATTTTAATACCGTTTTCATCTAATGTGAAGCCATGTGTTATAAGTTCTCCATAAGGTGCTTCTGCAGATGCTGAATAAGCAACTTTACATAATAAAGAACTTTGAAACCAACCTCTATGTTGATCACTTCCTTCGAGATAAACATTTGCTAATGGATTTGGCAAAAAATTTTCATCTATTTTTAAGGAATCACGATAAAAATCCATAATAACAGACCATGAAGAGCCACTATCAAACCAAACATCCATTGTATCTTTACCTCTTTTATAATCATTTGCCAAATGGTGATATTTTTCTGGTAACCAATCTTTTAAATCATCATTTTTATCATTAAACCAAGAATCTATACCATTTTTTTCAATATTTTTAATTGCCATAGAAATTATTTCATTATCCATTAAAATTTTATCAGGATTATTACGGTGTTGGAAATAAGGTATTGGTACACCCCAAGATCTTTGTCTTGAAATACACCATTCATTTCTATTTGAAATAAAAGATTTTAATCTTTGTTTACCACGATTTGGTATAAAATTAATTTTTTCCAAACTTTTTAATGCTAAATTTTTTAAATTTTCCAAGTTTGTGAACCATTGTGGTGTTGATCTAATGATTATTGGTTTCTTTGATCTCCAATCATATGGATAAGAATGTTTATAAATTTCAGATTTATATAACATTTTTAAAAATTTCAATTCATTAATGATAATATTTGTTGTATTTAAATCAAGAACATTTCTGCCTTCTTTTGTTATTGGATCATATAATATTTTATTAATTGAAGAATTTAATGGGAATTTAGTTAAATCATAATTACCTTTATGATTAATTGGAGAAAAAATTTTTAAATTATTATTTAAACCTATGATATAATCATCTGCACCATGACCTGGTGCTGTATGAACTAAACCAGTCCCAATGATATTAGTAACGTGCGAGCCATTTAATAAAGGATATTCAATAGAATCTAAACCTAATAAAGGATTTGAATATTTTAAATTCTTAAGTATAGAACCTTTAAATGTCTTTATAATTTCGAAAGGTTCATTTAAATTTAATTTTTTAATTAAATCATTACCAATTATTAAATATTCATTAGTACTATTTAATTTAATCAATGAATAATCAAAATTTTCATTAAAACAAATGGCTTGATTTGAAAAAAGAGTCCATGGAGTACTTGTCCAAATTAAACAATTAATAATGTTATTTGAAAGATTTTTCAAATTTATATTTTTTAATAATAGATTATTTGAATCAGTTGATAAAGGAAATTTAACATATGCACTGATTGATTTATGATTGTCATTATATTCTAGTTCACTTTCTGCTAAAGCAGTTCTTGTTTCTGTACCCCAAAATACAGGTTTATTTTTCCTGTTAATAAGATTTAATTTAAACAATTTTTGAAAAATTTTTAATTGATTAATCTCGAAATTTTTATTCATTGTCATATATGAATCATTCCAATTAGTTAAGATAGCAAATTTTTCGAATTGATTCTTTTGTCTTAGTTGAGTAACTTGTGCATGTTTAGTAGCAATTTTTCTAATCTTTAAAGGTGAAATTTGATCAATTTGATCATTTGATAATTTTTTCAAAGCTTTCAATTCAATCGGTAAACCATGACAATCCCATCCCGGTTTATAGTAAATATATTTACCTTGAGAAAATTGATATCTATTAATTATATCTTTTAAAATTTTATTTAACGCATGACCTAAATGAAGATCACCATTAGCATAGGGAGGTCCATCATGTAATATGAATAAATTTTCTTTGATATATTGTAATTTTTGTTCTTGAGTGCTATCATTCATTGACTTATAATTAGTTAAAAATTCATTTAGTTGATCGTTATAAATTTTCTGAGAAGATTGTGGAATCAGTTCATTGACTGTCTTTTGTAAATTCGATCTTGCAGGAAACTTTGTTCTGGGTAATATTAACGTTTTCTGGTATGCGTGTGATGCATATTTCCTGACTATACCATGATTCAGTAACCTGATAGATTCTCTGCAATGGTTCTTTAACATGATTTCTGGTTTGCCGCCCAACTCTCACACTCTTCCAGGTGCTTATTATCTTCATACAAACGACTTTTTTTCATAACCGCATTTGAAAAACAAATCGCCGCAGCCGGGTACTCGCCGGAGCGGGCTTAAAAAATGACTCCGCGAAAAAAAGAGCCGTTCAGGTCACGTGCTGCGATGAGTCAAATTTTGCATTACAAAAATTTTATTGTTTATGAGCCATGCATTTTGTTAGAAACAGCAATCTGAGTAGTGGTTTTTTGATTAGTTGTATGTTGCTCTTGTTGGGTCGATGGTTGTTAGTAACATTTTCTTGTAACCAGGTGTTGTTCGTATTTGTTTGTAACTTATTAGTATCGCATGGCTAGTTACTTATTTGTTCCTGCCATATACAAAAATAATAAAAAATCCAGAAAAAATCAGCTTATATTATATTGCCATTATTCGTATCTTATTGTATGTTAAAGGACATTTTTGAATATAATAATTTACAAGAGAAAAAGTTACCTATAAATATAGGTAATAAACCTGTCATTAAGAAAGAAAATATGTATAGCAACAAAAATATTAACAACAAAAAAGATAAATCAAAAAAATTTATCGAACAAACAAAGATTTTAAGTCGATTTATGATTGAAAAATTTATTAAAGGCATATATTTAAAATATTTTACTTTATTAATTCAACCTGAAATTTTAAGTAAGTCAAAGATTAATGATGAAATTAATTTTAAATTATTAAATGAAAAGATCAATCCACAGAAATCAATAATTTTTTTCGAAATTTTATTGAAAAGATCAAATTCAACGGTTTTACAATTTAAAAAAGTTTGTTGTATTATAATTAAATTTTTTGAATGTTGTCAAAATGAAACAAATTATATGAAATCATTAAAATTTAATTTACAAAAATTAATCGTGTCATCTTTTATATTGAGTGTACCAAATATTCAAGGTAATGAAAGTGATAAAATCTTAAATAGAGATAAGACATACAATTTATATTCCAAGATGACTGGTTTGACAATTAATGAAATAACAAATTGTTGTTCAATTGTTAGACCAGTGTTAATTCGGCGGAGTAGAAAACAATATGATTTACTTCGGCAACAGTATCATAATGATGATAGTGATACAAATAATCATAATACAAATAATAATAGTATGAATGTATTAACAAATAATAATCAAATAATTACAAATTCAACAGATAACATTCTTCATAATCAAACAAATCACAGTTATAATATCGATTATAATCTTGCTGCAATGACAGCCTCTTCAAATGAAGAAAATAATTATCATCATCATTTTATTCCACCAACAACTATTTCACCAAGTGATATAATGTATTTGGCAAATGATTACGAACCACCTGCATCTTTCGGATTAGATTTAGATAACAAAAATAATTCTTCAAAAAATGAAAATAATAATAATAATAAAAGACAAACCATCTCAGAAAGTAATGGTTATATTTTAAGTTCGGAGATTGTACAATTTAATCAAATGGGTAAAAAATTGGTATTTGAAAGCTTTAAAGTTTTATAAGTAGTGTAGATATATAAATACATACAATATATACGTGAATATTGTTCTATACATACAGCTGATAAACTATTCAAAATTTAATTTTATTATCAGTAAGTTATTTTTTTAAAGCTTTAAAGTCATTGAAAAAATAAAGAAAAAAAAAAAAGAAAAAGAAAAGCAAAAAGCAGAATTGATGAACATAAAAATTATTGAAAAATAACATATATTAAAAAGAAGGGTCAAAATAATTTTAATATTAGTATAAGATCACAACGTGGTATAATGTCGGAAGAATCTGTTTTTTTTCAACAAGCTGCGGAAGCTATTGTAGCAACATCATTAAATATATCAAATTTAGATCCAACAATTAAAGAATTATTGAAAAGAATTAAAAATAATGACACAGATTTTTTAAAATTATCATTATCACAAATTAATGAAAATCCATTACAATCTAATGATAAAATTTCAAAATTGAAATCACAATTTTGGGATATAGATCATCAATATACAGATTCACAACCTTCCATGTTAGTAACTCAATCAAACCCTATATTAAAATCGCCTGAACCTACTGTAACTTTAGTTCCAAATTCTTCTGAATCAACAAATTCAATACGACAAGAAGATATAATATCTACAGAATCGATCTTTTCATCATTTATGGATTCGAAATCTAATAACGTTTTATCAAAAATTTCAAATAAAGATAATCAAATTCAACATTTTGATTCATTAAAAAAACAAATTAGTAATGAAAAATTAAATGAACAAAAATTTCCATGTTCAAAATGTGAATTAATCTTTACAAGAGAATTAGATATGACAAAACATGAAAAAGCACATAATTTGACAATGGTTCACGTTTGTTCAAATTGTGGTAAAGGTTTTGCAAGAAGAGATGCTTTAAAAAGACATTTTGATACATTAACATGTGAAAGAAATAGGAAAAAATTAATCGAAGTTGCTGGTGATAAATATCAAGAATTTCTAGATAAAGCACAAAAAGATGGTGTTGGCTTATAAAATTGCATCTTTTTCGAGAAAAAGGACAAATATTATATTAGTTATGTTTATTATATATTTGTTTAGAATATATTTAAAAATTACTTATCAGGATATTTAAATAAAATTATTTATTTATTTTTTTTCTTCTTCAGTAGCTTTTTTTTCTTCAAATTCTTTAATTTGAGAATCTAATTGAGATAATGCTTGATATGCTTCAGGACCTAATTGTGGTAATATTTGTGGAAATAATTCATCTAATTTCTTTTTTTGAGGAATACCATAAACAATACTTGTGTTATATTCTTTCGCCATTTGAACACCAACTTTATTAAAATGTAAAACTGTACCATCTTCATTAAACAAATTGGCTTCAGCAACATTATCAATAGTTACACCTTTTAATTGAGCCATAGCAGCTAACAATTTAGAGTCATCTTTTTCAGCAGAACCATTGGCACTAGATTTCTTACCTAATTTTCTTCTAGCACCACCAACTTTGTTTTTGTTGGATAATCTTTGTAATTTAGCTAATTTTTCTTGATCAACTGGCATTATAATAAAATAGTAAAGAATAAAACTGTTCTTTATTTATATATGAATATATCAAAATTGAGTATTTTATATAATAATGAAAATTCAAAATAAAAGTTCTTCTCTTCTAAAATTGGTGCTTCGCTGCATTTTTCTTTCATGTTTTTTTTTTTCGTTTTTTAATTTTGACTACGAGGAATTATAGAAAAAAAAATACAATCTTTACTTGTAAACACTAATAACTCCCGTATTATCACCAGCAAATACTAAATATGTATTTTGATACCAAATTATTTGTAAATTCACTATCATATTTTTACTCATTTCCATTGTTTCTTGAACATTAGTAGATTTCCTCTTGGTTTTTATGAGTATATATGATGTATTTGCATTTATTTGAACAGGTTGAAACAGGTAATAATCTAAATTTGTTCCGACTATTACTTTCGATGAGGTTATTTTTTTCAAATTTAGCATTATCAAATGATTGGTAAGATTATCTGAAAACAAAATATTTTGATTAACAATTGAAATACTTGAAACTCTTGGTATCAACAGTTTCTCTTGTAATTCTAATATATCTAAATTTTTTAAAATTGGTTCAAAATTATTCAGCGACGGTTGATTATCAGATAATATGATTGCAGATTTACATTGGATTTTTCCAAAATTCCATATTGAAAATAAACATTCAGAAGACCCACCAATGACAATGACAGTATTTTTACCAATGGTTGAAGAGCAATGTAAGTCTGATATAACACAATGATCTCCAAAAGTCCAAGAATGAACGAGTACCTTGAATCTAAGATCCCAGACATCGATGATACCCTTTGAAGTACCAATTATTAACGTATAACTATCTTCACATGCGGTAAATGCAGTTATCGATCCATGGCTTACAGGGTTATCCAAATTATACAAAACTTTCATATCACATATGTCAATAACAAGAATTGTTGAATCTGTTGTTAAAGCAATTAAAAGTGATTTATCATCAACTAAAAATGGTTTCATTTTTCTAATGTAAATTTCCTTTCCCTTCGTTTCCTTATCGACGTTATCTATACCGGCACCATGAAACATTTCATCTGTATTTAAGTTGACTCTTCTGATGGGATGTATTTGATCAAAACTTATTTTCCCATTCTTTAAATGGTGTAAGACTCTAAATGCAATTACACTACCATCTTTTAATGACACGACAAATGAATCAAAGCCAGGAATCATGACAATGTCAACCACAGTACACCCACAGTCATAATACAAATCTGGTTCAAAAGTTTCACCGTTTATTATGTTTTCAATTCCCCATATACTTATGATACCTTCAAGAGATCCACTTATCAAATATAATTTTGTATTATTTATGGAAACGCATAATGAAGCAATGGAATTCTTGAAATTTTTGGTTAACGTTCCGACTAGTTGGCCATTAACAGAAAGTGTATTTTCGTCTAACGACTTTTCAATAGTATTAGAAACAAAACCAAATTCTTTGTATTCACTTAATGTTGGTTTTATATTCATATGGTTTAAAAATTCAATTATTGTCTTAGAATCTCCTTCGTAACTATTTGAAACAACGTAACGCAAATTTTTTGTTGATAAGTTTGGGGTCTTAATGTCTAGACCTGAAATCAATTCATTTGTTTCACTATGTAAATTATTTGGTTCCAACTGTACAATTACATTTTTCAAATTCTGAACCGTGGTAGCCAATGGTTTAGCCTTAAAAATTAAAGAACCATTCAAATTTACCATTTGTGGAAGAGATTTAGGAATAATACTATTTAAAGCAGTATTAGAATTTTTATCAATATGAGTTACAGTTAATGATAAATTCGAATTCAGTGGTGGTTTTAATATATTCTTGTAATTATCTTCAATAAATTCAATGTCAAAAAATATATTTCTTGGCATTATATTTGATTTTATTAAATTTGATTGATCATTAATTTGTAAACCCCCTCTAGCTGACTGTAAAGAAATTTCAGATCGTTTCGAAGATATTTTTGTCGTTTTCAAAACGTAACCTCTCAATATTAATAATTTCCAAAAATTGTTTTCTTGAATGCCAAGGGCTTTAAATTTATCAATCCAAAGTTTGTCTTCTGTAGTCAAAGGGGTTTCTGAACTATCAAATGATTTGACATATGTATTTGAAGTCTTTGAATATTTGTCGCTATTAAGTTCTGGGTTAAATATAACATTATTTTGCAATTTCTTATTAGAATCATCTCTGACTGCAAATCCATAACTTGATGATATATAATCTTTTGTTATAAAGGAAATGGCATTATTTCCAAAAGAAGTTATTTGTTTGTTTGGAACTTGTTTCCAAAAAAGAGAACTTGATGCCCTTAAAGACCAACTACAAAGTAAATTGTAAGCAGTTCTCGAAATTGATTGTTTACAGCTATCAAGCATCAGATCTAAAGTGAATTCGACGTCAAATCCGAAAAAAGGTCTAATTATTTGATATAAATTACAATATATTTCTGCTTTAGTCAATTTTTGAGATATTTCAAAAAGAATCACAAGAGAAAATTGCCTTATCGAGTAATTTGGATGTAATAGTAGAGGAGAAACTTCAGCAGCAACATCTAATAAATTGTTTTTATTTATTAATCCTGTCTTGCACACATCTTTCAAACTTTGTAAAGTTCCAATCACCACAAATTCTTCTGAATCAGTCAACGTCTGTATTAACAATGGCAGTATGTACTGTTCTAAAGTAATTGGGCCCAACAGAATTGCAATTGCAGATATTTTCTCAACTAATGTAATCTTTAAAATTGAATTTTTATCATTCAAATACGTGATTAAATGACTTAATATGACATCATTAGTTTTTTCTTTTCCAAAAAATTTACATAAAGATAAAATGTTGTTTAACAGCGAAATTTTAACCCAATGATCTGTATCTGTTAACAAACTGATAGTAATATCTTCAATAAACTGGAATAATTTTCTTGTATATTTTTGATTTATCTCCATCTGAGTCTCTTTGTTTGATGAAATATCAAAACCATGTTGTGTGATAAATGAAATTTCTCTAAATTTACACGCAATTTGAACGTAATTTCCAAAAGTATTAGCGAAAATCATTTTAACATACGGTTGATTTTTACATTTACTTAATAATTTTTTCAATTTAGGAAAAATATAATCCACAAAAATATTTTCATTTAACTGATTAACTTTTTCAACAGTTGATAACACTTGAGAAATGCATTGAATACCTAAAGATTGAATTATATCGTTTCCGTTCTGTTCAAAACAAGTTTCCAAATATGGGATAACTCTATCAAATTTATTATCATCAGTTACAAATTGTGAAAATGCAGTTAATAATTCGATGCATTTAACTTTAGCGTCATTTGTTTGTAGATTTCTGAACATATGAGATAAATATGAAATAAATAACAAAGTACATTCCTCGTTTACAATCGGAATATTTGAAAGACTTTCGTAAGGTTGTAGTTGGAGATATTCATTTCCAGATATACAAATTGAATCTGCAAAAAAAAATATTGTTTCCGTATTATTTCCATCTGATTTTTGCTTTTCTGTCGAATACAGTAAAGGTAGATCCAGAGATGTACATATTTTCCCAAAATCGCTGTATAATTTATACAATGAATCATCTGGTATATGTGATTTATCAGCTAAAGTTGAGTTTGAAACAATACTTCCGGTGTTTGAGAGACTTGTTCCCATAATTGCTAACGTTTCAAAATAGTTATATGTGAAAGTATAAAAATATGATGGGAAAAAAATATTTCTATATTTTTCTAACAGTTCTGATGCGGATAATCTTTTTTCAGGATCTAAATCTATCATATCTAAAATTAATTCTTTTAAATTAGGAGAGCCCTTAAATAATTTATTCAAATATTCAGAAACATCATATTCCTTTGCTTTATATTTGTATAATTGAGATAAATTAAAAAGTGGAACACCCTCAGAAAAAAGTTCTGCGATACAACAACCAACACTGAATATGTCCATTTCTTTAGTTGGATTTGCTTTATTCTTCATAGATTCATGATGTAAATTGGAATTAAATCTTTCAGGTGCTATATAACAATTTCTTTTCTTCGATGTATCAAAATAAAAAGAAAATTCCCCTGGATTATCTTCAGGAAGATATACAGGTTTAAATTGGGAAGCAAAATCAGTTAGTAATACCCAATTCCAACTATTTACTAAGAAATTTTCAGTCTTAATATCGCTATGAACTATATTTAAATTATGGATATCTTTAATGATGTGTAACATTTGAAATGCAATAAATTTTAACTCTATTTGTTGTAAATAAGGTCTTGAACTTAGTCTATCACATACACTTCTTCTTAAATGCTGCCTTATTAAATAACCAGCTCTGTTTGATTCGATAATTTTACTGTAATTCAATACATTTGGTAACTGACTCAATAATTGGGACTCTGTATTAATAGAATCTAGTATTGATTCTAACATATATTCTTCGTTTGGTTTAATGAACACTTTAACAACAATTTCCCCGTTAGGATCTAGGGCTTTACATGTCTTCAAGAATCTTGAAGAGTTCAACTGTGATACATAATGTACATCATCTAGAACGTCAATATATGAAAAGATACCAATGGAAGGCGAGATTTGTGCTAATAAAGATAACTGTGCACCCATTATTTTGATTCTAAGTTTGATATTTCTTTCTTATAAATTATTTGTTTTATAGTAAATAAACGTTCATTTGGTAAACGTTTTCAAGATTTCTGTTAATTGTGCTACTTATCAGTAAGATTCTCATTGACGTTTCCTTTATTTGAGACTGCATGTTTTTGCCTTACATAAAAAAAAAACCCGGATTGACAAACTGAAAAAAATTATTGTTCAATAAATACAGACTTTCAAATATACTTTATATAATATAAAACTTTGATGATTAAAGTGCAAAATAATCACATTTCAAACTTTCTAACATAGTTGTATCATGAAATCCGGATTTTTCTGTCAAAATCTTTAAATTAGTGTCAGAAATAGCTTGAACATCTTCATTATAAATACCACAGAATTTGAAAGCTTCCTTTGGAGCAATGGTCTTTCTACCATCTTTCAAGACATATTTTGTTAAAGATAATGAACATAATACAGTATCATTTTTCTTGGTGAATCTACTGACGACATAAATCCATTTTTCGTCCCAACATATGATAGATGAACTAACATTGTATCTTTCAAAAGGTTTAATTTCTTTTAAAAAATTTGTAAAAACATTAGCAACTGGAACGTAAGGAAATCTTTTTGAAAATAAAAATAGTTTTTGGAAAACTTTTGACATTAAGTCACCTCTATTGATGTCTAATTCTTCAAAATAAGTACTATTATTTTTATGAAAATAAAGATCGCATTCAAATGGAGAAGCATATGTGGAATATTTAACATAACCAAGAGCTGCCAATTTATTTTTTTGTAAACGTGCGATATTTTTGGTATGAATGCCTGTTAAAGATGGCAAAAATATATTTCCAAGTACATAATAGTAAAATCTAAAGAAATAAGCACCTGGTAAGGATTTGTAGGATGACAATAAGTATGCAGCAAAGACATATTTCAAAATTTTACTTGTAACACCCATATTTTTTCTTATATCTGTAGGGACTAATTATTATGAACTTTCTTAAAAGAAATGGACGTTTATTTAAATAAAGGAGAAACCATCAGCTTTTATATTTGTTCGCAATTTTCGGAATTGACAATAAACACCTCGAAGAATTGACTTTCATGCAGAGAAACTTGTCAAGAATTTTAAAAACACATTACCAAATAAAAAGAGCACGATAAAAGTGATAACAAACGAACAACAAAGCTTGCCGATTGTCAGTTTGCTACGTTAGTAATATCTTAGAATTTCAACTCTGAATTAAGAACATATATATATATAACTTGTACGGATGTTTCTAGGACGGCCGATCAGTTTTTCTTATGCGCCGACAAGCTAAAAAAGTAAGATTTTCATCGTAAAGGCAAAAAGGGCAATGTTTTCATTAACAAAAATTAACAAGCATATTTGATGTTTATTTTCCTCACAAGAAAAGACAGGTTATAAAATAAACTTTTCACCTTATTACCTAATAGAAAGTTAAGTAGACTGCAATGACTAAGGAGGAAACCAAAGAACTGACACCAGTAGAAGAACAATTATGTATAAGAAACTTTTCACAACGTATAATTAGAGAACGTAGTGGGAACTTCAATCCTTTGAAAAGGTCGCAAGATGGACATATCATATATCCTGATTCTGCTGGCGTTTCCACCAATAGAGGTAATAAATTACTACAAGGAGCAGAATCAGTTAGCAGAAAAAATTTAGATTCGAATTCCATGAGAGAAGAAACTATATATTATAATGGTTCAGAACATAAATTATTACAACGTTCTCGTAAAAGAGCTAAATTTTCTGCCAAATATACTGAAGAAGAAAATTTAGATGAGCTAGATTTAAATAAATTAGTTAATATAAAAGAAATTTTAACGCCTATTGGTTCCTTGGAAGATATTTCAAAGAGACCATGTATCTTTCGTACGTATAATGATAATATTTTACAAAAATTATCTTTACAAACTGCTTTAATAATTGAAAAAGAACAAAATTCAGTAATAAGGTACTCAAGAATGTTAGATGTGTTTTTAGGTGATTATCCAGCACCTTTATATGAAGATGTTCTTAAGTTAAAGGATTATGATCATAATTTAAGTTTACCTGAAGAAGAAAAAATTGATGAGGATAATGAAGAGGACAAAAATTCTACTGTTAAAAGTGATAATATAGCTATTGTACAGGATAAGATCACTGATACCAATATTGAAAAACAATCAACTAACCCAGGAGAAAATGAACGTGAAATTGACGATCCATCTGAGGAAGATCCATTTTTTGCTTTACCTGAAATTTTAGAGACTGACGGTTTAAAATCGGTATTTTATAATACAGATTCACCTGAAGCCACCGAACAAATGGAAACAGCTAGACAAATGGCACAAATAGCTTTACAAAGAAATCAAGAATTTATTAGAAATTTGAAAAAGATAAGAAATTTTATGGATAAAGCAACTAGAATACGAGAAAGAGTACTTACATGGAGTAAAGAATTTTCTGGTTTACCAGAAGATGATGTTACTGTACCTAATGCCCTTAGAATAGTTAAAAGGGGTTTGATTAGCGCTACAACTAATAGATCTATGTTAAATGAAAGAAATGAGATGAATGAAGATGTTAATGAAGAAGAGTAATACTTTAATATATAACTTATGTAACTTTAAAAAAGATTTTAAATATCCACGTAAACGGTGGGTTTTTTTTTCTATTTTTTTTCTGTTATTTCCACATTAACGTATATTTGTGAGATTAATGCTGAGTTTACCAATCATTTGATCTATATTCCAATACTTTTGTGAATTTTTCACTAGGACCATCAGTAGATGAATCTTGTAATATTAAAGGTTTCATCACATTCTTAACTATGTTTTCAAATAATTCATCAATTAAATTTTTTAATCCTGAACCAGTTTGTTTAAAATCTGGATATGCATTTATCTCCAAAATTTTAACATTAAATTCAGAATCAACTAAAAAGTCAACACCATATATTTCAAAAGCGTTTGGTAATGGTTGAAAGTTTAATCTATTTACAGTTACAGCTGCCATAAATACATCATGTGTTATTTCATGAATTTGTTTTATTATCTTGGCTTTATCATCTTCACTTATATCTTTTAAATTATCAAATTCAACAACTGAAAGTTCCTTATGATCATTCTTAGTTTGTAAACAAGTGTTTGTTAAATGACTTTGTAATTTATTTAAATCTGTTGGATCAAAATTATTTTCCTTTGTTAAATCATTAAAAGGTGTGGAAGCAAAAAGTGCTAACATCCTATCATATACAAATACTTCCAAATCACCCTTACAAGTAATATAACAACGAATATGAAATTTCTTGTTTTCCATAGAAGGCAATAACAATGGATTTTTCATATATTCTTGAATGATGAAATGACGTAACTGAGAAATAATAATTTTATTATCATCTATAAAATCAGCTGTTTCGTCTTCATTATCTTCTTCCTCTTCATCATCAAAGGAATCAAAAATTTTTTGTAAATCTTCAATTGTCTTAAATACTCTAATACCTTGACCTTTATCACTCATACTTGGTTTAACTATCCACCATCTATCATTTTTTTCTAATTCTTGTCTTAATTCCCAATTTTCATCCAAAGAATCATCTAAAAATTCTGCATAATCTAAATCAATTGTATAAGATTCTAAGAAAGCATTATTCAAGATAGAATTAGGATTTTTAACAACATAATTATGAATAGTATGAGCCAAATAATGTTTTCTAATAAGAGCTTTTCTATAAATGTATGAATTAGTAAAATAATTCTTGGTATCTTGAATTAATCTATCCATATCAAGTTGTTCATAATCACCGTAATGAAAAACTTTAGTGTATGATTGCAAAACTTTATCTGAAATTATGAATTGAGGAAAATAACGTTCAATAGCAGATTTTAATGAATCATAAATATATTCATTTTTATCTATAGTAATTGCGACAGCTAAGTCGTTATCAAAATCTTTGGTTACCTCGTTTCTTGTATCTTTTTTGTTACTCTCTTTTAAAGATAGTTCACCTGTTAAATGAGTTAATGATTGGAAAGTGGCACGTAAAGGTGTCACACTAATACATCTTCTCTCAATGACATCCATATCAGTATCACTTGCAATTTTGTCTTCACCATCATTATCATATCTGTCAGAGTTACTATGTCCCTTAAAATCTGGAGCCCATTCAAAAGTAATTAAATTAGCATCACCACCAGATTCAATCTGTGTTTCAGTGTCCAATTCTTTGATCGTGGCACTCTTAAAGATTGCACACCATCTATTTTCCCATATTGGTGTGTAAAAAATTTTTATATCACCATTCAATTCATCTGCAAGAGGGACATTGACACTATACAAATCAACTTCATTATCCCAATTTTCCCAGAGATGATTAATAACTTGCATAGATTTAAAGGATGCCAAGGTCATCATTTTCTCTGGAACATCTTTTCTACCATTAAAGAAAGCCCATGATAATGCAATTGATTTAGTATTACCAGAAATAACAGATTCCATTGCTGCACCTACTGTAGCACTTGAAGTTATATATGCTGCAGAAGTATTTCTTCCGACATTTGGTCCAGATATTACCAAATCAAATTTTCTATTCTTTAAATGGTATAAAGCAACATTAACACAAGAAGCAGGAGTTCCATCGATTAAAATCCATTCAATTGCATCTGATGAAATTTCCGGATTAATTATCCATGGTAATTTTGATTCATCACCTCTTAATTGCGGTTTGATAAATGGTCCTACAAAAGAATTATCATTTGAATCAATATCTGAATAAATAAATTGAGCGGTAAGATTACGACCAGCATGATGAGCTTTGCCTGTCCATGATCTTTGAATATGTGGAACACAAACGGTTATTTTCCAATCAGGATGTGATTGACGAATATGTTGAATGAAGGGTCTTATATATGGTGAAAATTCATCATTTAAAGGACCATCATCATTTGTAATTAAAACCCTCATTATAAGAAATTTATTGCTTGATTTTGTTATTTTAAGATATTTTAAAAAAATTTGTGTGTTATATAAAATTTTGATGTTTTTTCATTTTTGCTCTTCGCAGGCCTCTGCTTATTTTTTTTTTCTCGCTTTGCCTTTTTCTTTTTCAGCTTTAAACATTCTAACATGTGGTAGAAGAAATACTTGATTTATAGTCATTATAGATAATATATCGAACGATATTTCTAAGTAAGAGATTGTGAAACGTAGGAAAATCGTTTTCATTGAATGCACTATGTCGTTTATTTTTAATCAACTTGGATCTCAAGAGGTCTCTCAAGAAAAATTGGATATTGCAGAAATACAATTCGATGCTATGAACACTACATTTAATAATATATTAAAAAGTTGTTTGGAGAAATGCATTCCACATGAAGGATATAGTGAGACAGATTTATCGAAAGGTGAAATGTGTTGTATTGATAGATGTGTTGCCAAGATTCATTACAGTAACAGATTGATTGGAGGATATGTACAATCTAAGGGATTTGCACCTGAAACATATCTAAAGCATTATGAAAAGTTTAAAGAAACAGAAACACCAAAAGAATAGATATGCAGATTGGTTGTATTGATGGCAATTTTTGACATGTAAATAACAGACAGGCGAAAGTACTGTCTACGTACTGTATTATTCAATATATAAATGACACACACTAACTGGCTCGATCAGTTGAATATGTATATATACACTAGAGAAATCGTTGTTGTGTTTTGTAATGTATGGGAAGTGCTTCCCAATTGCCAACGTGCCGGTCCGGGTGACTTTTCCCTTCATAAAGAAAATTCCCACCAAAATTTGTCGCGCCTTCACAATAAACAAACAAAAACGTATATTAAGCCCCATTTTGTTTGCACGTCTTAATTCAACGGTTTGTATGCCCTACAACTACTGTCCTTTAGAACAAAAAAAAAATTTTCACACAACAATTTATTAAATTAAGCAGTATTATCAATTGATTCAATATGGCCCCAAGAGAAGCTAAAAAGAGAACTACAAGAAAGAAGAAGGATCCAAATGCTCCAAAGAGAGGTTTATCCGCTTATATGTTTTTCGCTAACGAAAATAGAGATATTGTTCGTTCCGAAAATCCAGATGTCACTTTTGGTCAAATAGGTAAATTACTAGGTGAAAAATGGAAGGCTTTAAATGCTGAAGAAAAAGAACCTTACGATGCAAAGGCTGCCGCTGATAAGAAAAGATATGAATCAGAAAAAGAACTGTATATGGCTACCCGTGCTGATTGATTTTTATCTCACTCCCTTTTTCCTCCTTTGTAATAGGTGAAGGTTGTAACAAAAAGTGGAGAAATATCAAGATTATGAAGAAGAGAGAATTATTCCACTAAATTGTACAAAAATTTTACCATATTATAATTTATTTTTATCTTAAATTTTCTTTATTTTATTACAGTATTTCATATAGTTGTGATACGTTTCGATAGTATTGCATGTTGTTATTTTTATCCCTTTTACTCTATTTTATTATTTTACTATATTTAAATCTGGCGTACTTCCCTCATTTAATTATCTATTATCTATATATTTTATTGTTCTAATTAACAACTCACTAGTTCATCAAATATAACAATATATTTCTTTATTATTATCATTATCATTATGTAATTTCTTCCATTTGTTGAATTTGGAATGATTTGAAACACGAAACGCGTAATTTTTTTTTTTTTTTTGGCTTGAATACGAACGCGTAAATGAATTTTTAAAGTGAAAAAATTGTTCATCATATATAAGAAACGTGTAATTTCAAACGCCATTCTTACTGAACTGATATCACTTTCTTTAATTGATTTTTAAAGAAAAATTATTTACTTGTATAAAAACCAATAATTTTAGAATATATATATAAAACAATATAATGTTAGAAGCAAAATTTTCAGAAGCATCCTTATTTAAAAGAATCATTGATGGTTTTAAAGATTGTGTTCAATTAGTTAATTTCCAATGTAAAGCTGATGGTATTATTGCTCAAGCTGTCGATGATTCTCGTGTTTTATTAGTCTCTTTAGAAATCGGTATTGAAGCATTCCAAGAATATAGATGTGATCGTCCGGTTACTTTAGGTATGGATTTAACTTCATTAAGTAAAATTTTACGTTGTGGTAATAATTCTGATACATTGACTTTAATTGCTGATGAT
>JAMSGN010000009.1:0-72515 GCA_030462905.1 Jamesozyma gamospora
AAAATTAATCATTTAATTAATGATTTATTAATAATTAAAAATTTAATTAAACAAAAAAATTTTTTTAAAAATTTTCAACAATTTTTAATTATTCATTATTTAATTATTAAATTTTTAACAAATGTTAATGAATTAAACTTAAATGAAATTAAATTAATTAAACATTTAATTAATTTAAAATTTAATAATTTTAATAAAATTTTTAAATCATTTAATTTATTAAATTTAATTATAATTAAAATTAACAATAATTATAATTTTCAACAATTGTTTAATTTAATTGAAAGGTTCCATTTATTTAATGAAAATTGGTATAAAGAATTAATGATTAATTCTAAAGCCTTTAATGAATTTATCATACGAAATAATCATAATTTTATAAATGAAAATTTTGTAATTAAAACAAGACAAAAATTATTTTATAATACATATATATAACCGTTTTTATAATAATAATATAATTATTAAAATTTTTATTTTATATCTTATCTATTTGAATGACCTCATTCAAAAAATAAATAAGAAAAAAAAAAAAATAATAATTAATTAAAATGAAAAGTTAAAAGAAGCATCAAGTAATCAAATAAAAACTGAAATCAAATTTAATTGAAACCAAAAAGTGCAAGGATTACGACACTTCTAATCATAGATCAATAAATATCAAATGAAAAATCTTTAAAATTCTTAATGAGAATAAATTAAACCTTCATTGAAAACTAAAGTTAAAGAAAAAATAATTATACAAATTTTTCCGAAAAAAAATTATCAATTTAATTAAAAAAAGGTTATTTCGATGATTCTAGTCCATTAATTTTAAATCATTTAAATTATCGTCAAACAGAAATAAATTTTAAAAAAATCAAAAAATTTAATCTTGAAAAAAAATTTAACGAAAAAATTTTCCAAAAAAATTAATTACCTATAGTGATAATTAGAAGATAAGCAAGCTTATCTTATTACATTCTTTACTAGAAAGACAAACCAAAGATCAGATAATTAAAATTAATGGAAAAAATTTTCAATTTTTAATCTTAATTAAAAATTTATAATAAAATTATCATAAATTTCCTAAAATAAAAAAAATTTCATTAAAAATTAAAAATGACAAAACCATAAAAATAACGTATAATATCTTTAACAATAACCCGTAGTTAGAATTCTCTAAAGAAAAAATTTAAACTCGAATAAAAAAAATTAATCATCCTACATAAAGATTCAAAAAAATCTGTATGTAGAAGATAAGTACATCACTATGATCACTTATCATTCTTGTTATTTTATGGTATAAAAAAGCTATACCAAAACAAATAACAAAATTATTTAACTCGGTAAGAATGAATCCTTACTTTGTTTATTTTCCAAAAATAGTGTTTGTAACATAAAAAAGGTAATGAGCCTCGATTGAGGTCATTTCAGTTGTTACACTGAAAAGAACAGATACTACACTTGATCTAAGCCAAAGGCAAAGAGATTCTTGGGGTTTTTAAACAAAAAAAACCATTGCCAAAGAAGAAGAGAAAAGAGAAAACGAAAATTTTCAAGTGGCAAAAACGATGCGTTTAAATACTTTTCGGAAAGAAAAAACCAGAAAAAAAACCGCCACAAATCATTTTGCACGAAACAAGCTTTTAATTATTTGATTTTCATATATTACATTAAACTATTCTATACAAAACATATTTATTTACCGATTTTCTTTTTGAAATTGTAATGTTAATTGTTTTTGTCTGAAAGTTTTATAATGTTCATCTTCTTTAGATTCAACACGATTCAAGAAATCTTGTTTGGCCAAATAACCATCTTTATTATGTAATTGTAATTCATCTGTAATACCCTCTTTATCAACATAATTAACCCAATCTAATTTAGATTTTTCTAATGTAGTCAATTTTGGTTTTAATGAACCTGAAATAATTTGTTCCAAAATCGGTGGTCTTTTTAAAGGTCTTCGCAGATTATCTTTCATATCTTTAATAATTTTATTATCAATTTTGGGTATTATCTTTGTATCATCATTTTCTTTATTTTGAAATCTTAAATTTTTCAAATGTTCTTTACCTTCTGCACTTGATTTCAACACTAATTTCTTTTCATGAATAATTTCACCAGCAAATTTATATGATCTTTCAATTAAAATTTTTTCTTGTTCCATTTCATTATTATTATTATTATTATTTGAAATTTCATTAGATATAATAGATTCATTAGTTCCACAATTACGTGATAATCTTTTGATACTTTCATTTTTCATTTCATTCCATAACTGATTAACATTTTCAGAGACATTTGATTTTTGTAAATTATCATATTTATGTCTTTTAAAATTTTCATCTTCTAAAAATCTTGCCCTTCTAGTCTTTATCAAACCACCAGTTTCACTTTCAATCTTTGAATAATTTAATTTTTCATTATGGGTCAACTCATCGTTTGATTCCTGTTCATATTCATCATCCGTCTCATTCATATGTGTGTTTGTTTCATTGTTATCTAATTTTGTCGGGTCAAAATCTTCATCTTCAGATTCATTATAATCATCATTATCTATTATTTGTTCTTGAAGTTTAGTATCCATTAAATTATATAGTTAATTGTTTATTCTTTATGTTTCCATACAAATCTTTGTTAGTTTTTTTATTTTTGTTAAGTTTGTTAAGAACAAGCGATTTAATAATAAATGAAGATGTTAGAGTAAAATGCACAAAACAGATATATAATTTAGTTTATAATGCCATTGACAACATATTGAACAGACTGCACCCGCCTAACTGAGACAGAGGCTAACAAACTACATGAAATGCAATCGGAACAGAACAACAAACAGTTTAAAAAAGACAAAACCCAGACTCATACAACTCATCAACACTGCCATTACCATCAACAAAACGAAACATCCAAAATGATCTTCCAAATATTCAACATGGCAAAATTTTAATGAAACTCAGCGTTTCCGGGTAATTTGAAAATTTTTCATTGTTTTAAATTTTTTATAGCATTAAAAAATAAAAAAAAAAAAGATCGATGAGCTTCGAATATTGCAAAATGCAAGAAAAAAACTTTGCAAAATTTGATAGCAAACTGTTTCGATAGATATGAGATTCTTGGTCAGTTGTATGGGTAACGGGTCCCTCAAGGAAGTCATTTGTAATAAAGGGACAGATACTTCCGTTCAAACAGCATTACAACCATTTTATACAGAAAAACATTTAGAACAAGGTTCTGATAATTCTATTTGTCAAATATTAAACATTTCAAATGATAGAATATTAATTGCAAGAAATAATGGTACTTTGGAATTACTTAAAACCACTCAAGTTTCAAATAAAACATTAGAAAATGATGATGATAAGGAAACTGAAAAAGAATCCACAGAATTAAAACCTGAATTTAATATTACACAATTTGAAATAATTTCATCAATTAATAATTTATTAGATAATTTAAAATTAGAGCCAATTTTCCAAAAATCAATTAAAAGAAGTAAAATTTTTGATACTTTTGTTAATATATTTAAGATTCCAAATCTTGATTCAAAATATCTCTTAGCAACAAAATCTGGTTTAATTCATATAATTGAAATTAATCAAGATAAATTAAATAAACTTAAGACACATGAAGTTAAAGCTCCATTAGATTTTGCACAAATTTATGATAATACAAAAATTTCAAATATTATCTTTGCCATTGGTGGTGAAGAAAATTTAATTAAATTAATGAAATTATCATTAGATTTTAATAAAATGGAAAAAATTTGGGAAGCCAAAAATGTTTCAAATGATAGACTTGATATGAGAGTACCTGTTTGGCCAACAGATTTAAAATTTTTAAATTGTGAAACAAATTTATCTGATACAAATAAATTAAATTTTCAATTTGTTACAGTAACACATTGGTCTCATTTAGGAATATATAAGACTCAACATGGTCGTAAACCATTAAAACAATTAGATTTATTAAAAGATAGAGAACCATTAAAACATTTAGAATTTTTAGGTGATTTAACTGATTGTGGTAATTTAAAATCTGATAATTTAAATGATTTTAAATTTATTACTTCTGATTTAAGAAAAGATATCTTGAAATTTAATGGAAAGACACAATTATTAGGTAAATTTGGTAAAATGGATATAGTTGGTTCTGCTACATTTCTTAAAATATATGATGATAAATATCTTTTACAAGGGGGATTAGATAGATATTTACGTGTCTTTGATGTTGAATCAACAAGATTACTTGCTAAAGTTTATATGGGAACCAAGATTAACCACATAATCATGCTTGATGATGATGAAATAACCATTCCACAAATCTTAAGCAAGAAAGAACAATCAGCTGTCGATAAAAAGAAGAGAGTTCTTGAAGAAACAGAAGAAGATGTCGAAAATCTTTGGGAAGAGTTGGACAAGAGAGCTAAAAAATCAAAGAAATAGAATACAAAACCACACACGCCTTCATTTCATAATTTTACAAATATATAATCTTGTAATAAAATATTGTACACTATATAAAATTTATTATACTGGTTGATCTTTGTCAAAATTTCTTCTTGAATTTCTTACTCCGGCTGATTCTGCAACACAGCAAAGCAAAGCAAAGCAAAGCAAAGCAAAGCAAAGCAAAAAAAATTTAAGATAAGACGATCAGGTACCAAAGATACAACATGGTCCTTGAATTGTGATATTATATAGACAGTCCACCATCTTTTTCATCATTGATATTGAAGTAACGCTTCATGGTAAGCAAATTTTTTGATATCCCAGGTTCTCATAGACCATCTGATGTTCATAATGAATCAGCGTCATTACTGTCTTCAAGAAGACAAAGTGCCACTTATTTTAGTTATGAAGCTACCCCAATTACTCAAAGAATATCATCCAAATATGATCCAGAAAATCCAAACAAACATAAATTAGGAACCTACGATGGTGTCTTTGTACCAACAGCTTTAAACGTCTTATCTATTTTAATGTTTTTAAGATTCGGTTTCATATTAGGACAGTTAGGTATCATTTGTACACTTGGTTTACTCTTATTAAGTTATTTAATTAATTTATTAACTACTTTAAGTATATCTGCTATCTCAACAAACGGTACCATTAGAGGAGGAGGTGCATACTATATGATTTCAAGATGTTTAGGTCCAGAATTTGGTGGATCTATTGGTCTCGTGTTTTTTTTAGGACAAGTATTTAATAGTGGTATGAATGCAATAGGTATTGTTGAACCATTATTATATAATTTTGGTGAAAATATCAAAGGTGAACCACCTGCTGCTTTATTTCCTTTCTTACCAAGAGATCATTGGTATGTCTTTGCCTATGCAACAATTATATTATTTATTTGTTTTGGTGTAGCACTTGTTGGATCACAAATGGTTTCTAAAGCAGGTAACATTCTTTTCTTTGTCCTAATCATTTCAATTATTACTATCCCATTATCAACTTTATTTCAATCACCTTTCATAGAAGGTAAAATTGTATATAGTGGTCCCTCTTGGTCAACTTTTTACAGTAATCTCTATCCACATTTTACACAAGGTGCAGCTGGATCTTTATTAAAATCAAAAGAAACTTTTAATAGTTTATTTGGTGTTTTTTTTCCAGCAACTGCTGGTATCTTTGCTGGTGCTGGTATGTCAAGTGAATTACGTAAACCTTCAAAGTCAATTCCAAAAGGTACTTTATGGGGTTTATTATTCACTTTTCTTTGTTACACTGTTGTTGTTATGTCAATGGGTTGTTCAATTCCAAGAAAAACATTACATGCAGAAGTTCAAGTCATTCAATCTGTAAGTTCAGTACAATGGATTATACTTTTAGGTGAATTAGCAACATCATTATTTTCAATTATTGTTGGTATGGTAGGTGCTGCTTACGTCTTAGAAGCTATTGCAAAGGATTCAATTTTACCTGGTTTAAGTATCTTTTGTGAAAAACCATTATATTCTTTATTTTTCACTTGGATCTTAACTCAATTATGTCTATTTTCAGATGTTAATAAGATTGCTGCATTTGTTACCATGACATTTTTAATAACTTTTATGGTTATGAATTTAGCTTGCTTCTTATTAGAAATTTCAGCGGCCCCAAATTTTAGACCATCATTTAAATATTTTGATCGTTATACAGCATTTTTTGGTGCATTTTCATCTATTATTGCAATGATAATCGTCGACGGTCTAACTGCTTCAGCTTTAATGTTTGGAATGGCTATTATCTTCCTAGTCATTCATTATTGTTGTCCACCTAAACCATGGGGTGATGTTTCTCAAAGTTTAATTTATCATCAAGTTAGAAAATATTTATTAAGATTACGTCAAGATAATATTAAATATTGGAGACCACAAATTTTATTATTTGTTGATAATCCAAGAACAAGTTGGAATTTAATTAAATTTTGTAATAATTTGAAAAAAGGTGGATTGTATATCCTAGGTCATGTTACAGTAACAAATCGTTTTCAAAATCAATTTTCTGAATTGAAAAAACAAAAAAATGCATGGGAAAAGATTAGAGATTTAACAAAGATTAAAGCATTTGTTCAAGTAGGAACAGGTCCAACACTTTTATGGGGCATAAGAAATGTTTTCTTAGGATCTGGTTTAGGAGGTATGAAACCAAATATTTCTGTTGTTGGATTCTTTGATTTAGATTCATATTTGAAAAAGACAACATCATTAGATAAAACTGTCAGTAATCAATTGACTGCCATAAGAGATCCAAATGATAAATCTATTTATGTAGATATGTCCTCTCATTTTGTACCATTACCTACTGATGATTGTAAAAATGAAGAAAAGGTTAAAGTTTGTCAATGGGTAGAAATTGTTGAGGATTTATCATTAATGCAATCAAATATTGCGGTGGCTCATGGGTTTAAGACTCTTGCTTTACCTGAAAGACATGAAAAGTTGAAGACAAAAAAAGTTATTGATTTATATCCAATTCAAATGTCTGCAACTGTTAGTGCAAGTGACGGTTCTCCATCTATAACAACTTCTAATTTTGATACTTATACTTTGATTTTACAACTTGCTGCTATTTTAGTTACAGTGCCTGAATGGAGAGATACTCATGAATTAAGAGTAATTCTTTTTGTTGAAAATGAAGTGGAAAGATGTTCTGAAATTGAAAGAATGAAAAAACTTTTACAAGTTTTAAGAATTGAAGCAACAATTTTAGTGGTTTGTTTAGACAGATTTAGAGTTTATAATACAATTGTTAAAGGTGATCCAATCATGTTTGATTATGTTGATTCAATTTTACAAGATAGTGATTGGTGGAAAGATCTTGTCGATGCTAGAAAGACATTGGCACCAAGAAGAAGATTTTCAACAGTTACAGGTGACGTTGACATTAAAAATCCAAATACTTCTTTAAAAATTAAAAAATATAATACTGCTAATTTACAAAAACTTGGTGTTTCATTTAAATTAAGTTCAAGTATGCCTAGAGATGTTCCTCAAACTCCATCTTTGAGTGATGAATCAGATTTTGAAACAGATTCAACATCAATGCATGCTTCACATTTATCAATACAACAAGTAGCTCGTGAATTAAATCATTTACATACTAAAAAGATTGCTTCTAAATTAAACAAATTTCATAAGAGTACATCTACACAAAATTTCAAACCTGTATTTTCTTCAAAAGCATTACCAGTTACAAAAATCTTAGAAGATGGGTCTGGTGATAAACCAACGATTGTTCCAATACCTGATGATAACGATGATATTGCTAGCTCTCCAAGAGGTAGTGTATACGGTAGACCTATTTTACATGAAATATCTCCATGTTGTTCTGAAAGTAGTCTGGTGGAAGCCATGGAAAAATTAGGTTTTAGTGATTTACCAAGTCGTGCTCAACATTTAATATTAAACGATATGATGATACAACTTTCTAAAAATTCAAGTCTTATATTTTCTACTTTACCAATACCCCCATTAGGTACACATAAGGACATAGATTCAAGTTTAGAATACGTTAAAGGATTGGATTTGTGGCTCAAGGGATTGCCTCCAACACTATTAATTAATTCACAGACTATGACTGTTACAACCGCATTATAATATTATATAATATATATTCAAGATTGATTTAGACATAATAATATAAGTATATTTCCCATAATTTTTTATTTTTTTGCCATCATCATTTTATGAAAAATATTTCATTTGTCTAACTTTCTCCACAAAAGAATAAAATATCTAATTTTCAATTTTTAATTTATTTATGGTGACTTATCAGGAACGTCTCTTGTTTTGCGGAAAGCAAACATAGTATAAAAATAAGATGCTGCTTCCTTTTCATCACCTTCTACACCAAATTTCCCATCTCTTCTTTGTAAACCTTCTTTCATTTTTGGAGAAAATTTATTAATCCAATGTGGAATCTCTTGAACAAAAAATTGATTAAAAGGCATTTGCAATTCTAATTCCATACCATATTCATCAGCTAAACTTCTTAAAGTTTCAAATGGAACTACATATTCTGGAACATTATCAATTGCATCTTCTAACCAAAATGTATACATTTGGCCATACGGTGAAGGAAATTCATTATCATTTTTTTGATATTCATTATTTTCAAAAGTAACTTTATAAATGGAATTGCCCCAAGATGGTTTTTCTACTTCTTTATTAAATTTATTTAATTTATAACGAATAAATTCAGAATCTGGGATTGTTCCAAAGAAATAACCTCCAACTCTTAAAGATTTTGCAACATTTGATAATGCTCTTCTTGCTTTAGTTTCTGTTTCAAATGCATAATGCAAACAGAATTGAGTCGAAACCACATCACATGGAAATCTACATTCTGGAAATGGAGCCACAGCAACCCCAAGTGATTCACCAAAACAATCACCAGTGATTAGAATAACTTGATAATCTAAATTTCTCATTGTTCTATATCGTTTATGAGCTTCTTGAATTGAAGCATTAGAGATATCAATACCAATGAATTGTGAAATTCCAGCATTACCATACTTTCTTAAATCACCACCTTTACCACAACCTAATTCCAAAACAACATCGCCTTTCTTAGTATACTTATCAATCAACATATATTTTATAGCATTATTAAAATTACGAAGTTTAATAATAGGAGATAAATTTCTTCTTGATTTATTAGCAATGAAAGTTCTTTCGTTGTAATGTTCTCTAACAATTTGATCTACATTTATTGTCCTATTAGCTGTCATTTCAATTTCATGTTTCTTAAATTGTTCATCTCTTAATCTTTGCAAGTCCTCCTTCCTTCTTCGTTCTTCCTGATCATATCTTTCATGTTTTCTCTTTTGAATTCTCATGGTTGTCCTTACACTTGTTCCATCTTCAGAATGTGTATCTGTTCCAGAGGAAGCAGGAGTAGATTCGACGGTTGTTTGAGCTAAGACAGGTTCCTGAACGGCACCATATTGTCTATCATAATCTTCCTGAGGCATCCATGCTGGTTTTTCTGGTTTCAAAGCCATTTTTATTCTTAAATTCTTAAAGTTCTAAATTTTGTAGTTTTCTCAAATTTTTCAATTTTTGTCTTTTATATACTTTAATTTTTATTGATTCGAAAAAATGAAAAATTCTGAACTTTAAAAACTGTGTCAATTTCATGAAAGAAAAGACTATAACAAGAAAGTAAAAAAGAGTATTTGAAATGGAAAGTGTAAGTGTAGATGATATTAAGAAGAAGGAGGAACTTCTGAAAGCAAGAAGGGAAAAATTATTAAAATGGAAACAGAAGAAAGCTAGTCTTGTTTCTGTGGAAAATAATGAAAAAGAGAAACCTTCTGTAGTCCAAGATAAATCTGAAAACATTACTAACACAAATATTGATAAAGATTCTAAAAATGAAAAGTTAAATGCAAGACAAAAGAAACTTGCAGAGTGGAGACAAAAGAAGAGATTGAAGGAGGAGAATAGTAAACAAACAGAAGTTTTACCTAGTAAGAAAAAACAAAAACTTTCTAAAAAGAGCTTAAAGAAGATATCCTTTGATGAAAGTGATGAAGAAGAACAGTCTCAGTCGTTACCACTTTACAAGCCTAATTTAAGAGAGACAGACCAGGTTGACGTAGGTACCGAAGTTTCCAAATCATCTGGTATTGATCCGCTTGATGAGTTGATGGATAATATAGATAAAGAGAATGACTTTAGTATCCCAACACATGGTGAATTAATAGATGATGAATCTGACGTTGAAATTCTTCCACCTTCAAATGATTTAAATGAAAAAGAAAACCAAAACTCTGCACGATTTAAACGTATTGCTAAAATGAAAGCTCTTAAGAAAGTTCTTGAAATAAATTATACTTCAAGAGATTTAGAACCTTTTAAAAAAAAATTTTATCAAGAATCTGAAGAAATTTATAATATGTCTACTGAAGATGTTGCAGAAATTCGTTTAAATTTAGATAACATTAAAATTAAAGGTGAAAATTGTCCAAATCCAGTCTTAAGATGGTCTCAATTAGGTCTTAATACACATACTATGGATTTAATAACCAATGTATTGAATTTCAAGCAACTTACGCCAATTCAAGCACAAGCTCTTCCTGCTATTATGCAAGGTAGAGATGTTATAGGTATATCAAAGACAGGTTCTGGGAAAACTATATCATATTTATTACCATTATTGAGACAAGTGAAAGCACAAAGAGATTTAAAAAGAGATGAAACTGGTCCTATAGGTTTAATTTTGGCACCTACTAGAGAATTAGCTTTACAAATTTATGAAGAAGCTGAAAAATTTATTGCAAATGACCAAAATATGACTTGTATTTGTTGCACAGGTGGATCTGAACTAAAAAAACAAATTAATGATTTAAAAAGAGGAATAAAAATTGTAGTCGCAACGCCAGGTAGATTTATTGATTTACTTACTTTAAATAATGGGAAATTAATAAATACAAAAAGAATAACATTTTTAGTAATGGATGAAGCAGATAGATTATTTGATATGGGATTTGAACCACAAATTTCTCAAATTATTAAAGCTATTAGACCTGATAAACAATGTGTATTGTTTAGTGCAACATTTCCAACTAAATTACGTAATTTTGCTATGAGGGTACTTAAAAATCCATTAAGTATAACTATAAATTCTAAAAGTATGGTCAATGAAAATGTTAAACAAGGGTTTAAAATTGTTGAAAATGGAAATCAAAAATTTCAACAACTTATATCTTTATTAAATAATGAAAGAGAAAAAGTTGCCAAAATTGAAGATCCTGATTTAGAAGTAGATAGAAAAATAATCATATTTGTTGCTAGTCAACAAATTTGTGATTACTTAGATAAAGAATTGAAACAATTTGGATTTGATTTATTTACTATACATGCTGGTAAATCTACTCAGGAGAGAATAATAAATTTAGACAAATTTAAAAATAATAAAAACAGTATTCTTTTATGTACTGAAGTTCTTTCTAGAGGGTTAAATGTTCCTGAAGTCTCTTTAGTTGTAATTTATAATGCTATCAAGACATTCGCACAATATGTTCATACAACTGGTAGAACCGCACGTGGTAATCATCATGGTGAAGCTATTACAATATTAGAAAAAGATGAATTAGCTGCTGCTTATATATTAAATAAAGCTATACGTGAAGATGAGCTTTCACAACATGAAGAATCACAAGTAGCAGAATTAAAAGTAATGAGTGGTGAATTTGAAAAAGGATTTCAAAGTGGTAAATTTAAATTATCAAGTGGGTTTGGTGGTAAAGGTTTAGATAATTTGGATGTGAAAAGAGAAGAAAAGAAACACAAGGAACAAAAACAATATGCAAATAAAACTGATAGCAAAGAATTATCAGAGAAAATTTCGCAAAATGATGCAAATGAACAAAACAATATCAATGTACCAAAATTAGAATATAAATTATTGAAAGATGAAAATCCTGATAATACTATCACTTACAGTGCTCATGTTTATGTTAATGATCTTCCACAATTAATTAGATGGGAAGTAACCAAAAATACAACCTTATTATTTGTAAAACAAGAAACTGGTTGTAGTATAACCAATAAGGGTAAATATTATCCAGAAGATAAAATTCCTGTGAAAGAAAATGATGAACCAAAACTTTATCTTTTAATTGAAGGTCAAGAAGAAAAAGATGTAAGGTTAAGTATTGATATCTTGAATGAAAAAGTTCAAGAAGGTATTAAAAAGATAGAATATCAAACCATAAAGAGTAATAAATTTTGATACAAAGTAAATTTGTCATTTTATTTTTGTAAGCATACGAATGATATAACTATAAATTATTGCTACAGAAAAAAAAAAAAAAAAAAAAAAAAAACAATTCTGAATATTATAATTAAATACAGAAAATCGGAATATTTTTTTTATTTTTATAAAAGGTACAGAAAAGCAGAAAATAAATGTATATATTTATATATATGAAATAATGGGATAATAGTCTTTTTAATATTAAATTACATACAATTTGGTTTCAAATTATGTAATTCTGGAATTGGAATACTAGAAACATCTAAAGATTGAAATTGATTTAAAACTTCTTGTAAGACAGAATATTTAACTGCAGTACCTGTTGTTAATCTTGCTAATTGTCTTGAATCACGACAATATGGTGAAAATCTTTTAACAATTTTTAAATATAAAATCATTCTTGTATCAATTGAAAAATTTTCATTATTAAATGGAATTCCAATGGTACTACTATTACTAACGGTATTTAATAATGGTTGACCAATTGATTGGGATGGACTTGGTGACATGATTGTTGAAGGAGTAGTTGAATTATCATTATTGTTTTCAATATCTTTATTATTATTTTCAGAAGCAAATTCATCAAATGCACCAGAGGCATTCAATGCAGAGAATGCTGGATGAGAATAGAAATCCATATCAGAAAGGTTAACGTTATTCATTTTTTTATTTGGAATTGGTGTTACAGATGGTGTTGGAGCTGCTGTAGTTGGTACAGAATCCATAAGAGAAATTTGTGTTAAAGGTTTATTATTATCTCTATGAGATTGGGTCCAAGTTACTGTTGCGTCTCTTAAGGCAGCCCAATCTGCATTTGCAATAAATCTTTGACCAATTTCATCAGATTTACAAATTAAATCAATCCATCTTTGTAAAATTTCATTATTATCAGTATCATCAACAGATCCCATTGATTTTAATAAGATTCTGTAAGCAACGATTGTCTTTGTAATATTAAAAAGTTCATAACTATTATCAATATATTGTAAAATTTTTTTATCATGCCAAACTGTACATTTTGCTAATATAATATTAAAGAATGGTTCATCAATATTTTTAATATTATTATAAGTATTAATTAAATTTTGTAAAGTAATAAAACCTTGATCTTTATTATTTGCGAAATTTTCAAAAAAGATATCGAAAAAGGTATCATTTAATGATGATGAAATACCATGATTAACATGTTTACCATAATGTAAAGAAGATTTATACCAAATTTGATAAATATGATTAAAATCATGAGTTTGATTCCAAATATTTCTTAAGAAAGATTTAACGTAAGAAACTTGTAAATCAATCTTATATGGCATTTCATCATTTAATGCTTTATCGAAAAATGTTTGTGCAACATTTAAATCCTTACATTCACCAATGAATGAAAGATGAGTTTCAATTAAATAACCATATTTCATTTCAGTTGATTCTTGGCATAATTTTTGAAATAATTTTAATGCCATTTCATTTTCATTTGCTGAAAGAGAAGCTCTAATCATTCCAACAGAAAGATTTGGATGAAAATAATTAATCATTGATGAAGATTTTTCATATAAAGATTGAATCTCTGGATAAGATACACCATTATCATATAAGATTGGTAAGATAACACCTACGACTCTTGGATTTAAAAAAATTGTTAAAGTATAATTATTTGAACCATTAATTGCATTTTTCCAAATTTGAACAGCTTCTTCAAATAATAATAATTCTTTAAAAGCTGTTATTAAATGCATTGCACCATATTCATTTAATTCGACTTTATTACTTAATACATCATCAGAAATTTCTCTTAATGATTTACATAAATAATTTGTCATTTCTTTATGAAATGATTGTGAATCATAATCAGGTTTTTTATTCATTCTTGTTAATTGATTTCTATTTGCTCTTAAACCATTATGTAAAAGATGAACTAATTTGGAAACTCTATCAGAATTTAATTCTGGTGAAATTAATAGATCATGATATAAACCCATTGCTTTACCAATTGAATCCCAAAAGATTGGATTTGCATTTGAATTTGGATGTTCAGAACGATGTTTAATATTTTTACGTCTTGGAGTTTGTGACATGTATAAAGTTTGTGAAACGCAATCTTCAAATGAGCAAACTTTATGAAACCATGGAGAATTTGAATTAATTGAATTATGGTTATTATTATTATTATTTAAAAATTTTTTATTAGTATTTGAATATTGAGATTTATTTTTATTATTATTTTTATTATTATTATTCAATGGAATATGATTAATTTGATAATTTTGTTGTTGATTATTATTATTATTATTATTATTATTATTATTTAATTGAGGTTGAAACCCATATGGGAAAGTATTATTATCAGATAAATTATGATCCATAATTGTACTATTAAATCTTATTGAACTTTGGTTATAAGTATGTTTAGTTGAATTTGGAATAAATTGATTTGGTAATTTTCCTTTGAATGGTTGTGATTGTTGAGCAATCCTAAACATAATTTTAATTTTATTCTTTTATTTTATTATACTAAAAGAAACAAATTTTAAAATGAAATAAGTAATAAATGGAATATTATTAGAGAGACTAAATTATTCTATCAAATAAAAGATTAATGCAAAAAAAATTAAGGAATATTTAAACTAGTGAAGAATAAAGAACAGAGAGAGAGAGAGTGTGTGTGTGTGTGTGTTGTTATTTTATTATTAAATTTTTAATTATTAAATGTGTAAGGAATAGATATCGAGTATCTGAGTTATAAATATATATAGAGATATGAAGAATGGGAAAGTGATGACGATGAGGTGAAATAAAACAGTTGAGAGAGCGTTCCATAACGAGAGCACAAACGAGTTAAACTATTGAAAATAAAGTATAAACCAGATCTTTTGTTTATAATGAAACCGTTGCGATGCCTCGAGACTGCTTTTTTTTTTCCACTTGCCTGCCAAACTTTGTTTGTTGTTTTTTTTCAACTGTTTTTCCAGGGCAGTCAAACGCCTGCAGCACCGGATAAACCGTTGAGCGGCACAGAAACTGCCGCGGGGCGCGTTGCCCGCCGGGTCCAGTGGTGCAGAAACGGCCGTGCAACCGTCGCAGTAGGCATGGAAACCTCCAGCAAAAAATTTTCCACATGAAAATTTCCAGTCTGTTTTGGATTTTCTCTGCTGAAAAAATTGTCAAATTTTCCATCTTCTGTTCAAAAACTCGTACCTGATTTCTTTGGTAACCAGCAAGAAAACTGTATCTTAAAAAAGTATACAATTATAATTATATACGTACGTCGCCTCTTGCTATTCTAAAATAGGCATAAAATTACCCAGGATCATCAATGGCAACCCTGAAATATCTCTCTTCAACGTCCATAAACAACAACAATTAATTACTTGTCCCTTAATCGGCGTCAATATTTTACAAATTTTCATTCTTTCACAACCTTTGAAATCCTTATATGCAATACTTGAAAATGTCTTGAAATAATCTCTAACACTATCATCATCCAATATTTCAACAATAAATGTTATCTTATTTAATAATTCTTCCCTTTTCCATCCCGTCAAAATTTCAAATTCTTCATTTAAATATGAAATTTGTCCATTACGTCTCCAAACACATGTTGGAGTACCAATTTGTTCTATAAATTTTGCATATTCTAAAAGTGTTCTTTGATAAACTTTTTCCATAAAGATCATATCTTCTTCAGTCAATGTAACAGAACATGCAATAAAAATTGGTCTAAATTCTGTCATACATCTGCACATGCTTACAATATCTTTTTGTGAAAATCTACTCTTTAAATACATTAAAAGATAATGAAACCCTATTGTATGTGAAAATGGTAAATTAATATTTGTATAAATTTCTATAGGCGTATTAAATCTTAATGAATGATTCCATTCTGAATTACAATTAATTTGTGAATTTTCTGGTGATTTACATTCCAATGCAAATGAAACACGATGATTTTTAATAATTTTAACATAATCATTTTGAATCTCTGGAAATGTTGTCGTTTGACTATTAATATAATATTGATTTATCTTTATATTTTTTTGTAAATTAAGACTCTTTAATGATGAATCATCTTGTGGTAATAATCTTTTAAAATTTAATGATTTATTACCATTTGTCTCAACTGGAACTAAAGGGAAAAAATTAACTAATAAATTAATTTGAGAATTAACTATTTCTTTCGAATTTGGTCCCAAAAGAATTGAATAAACATTTTGAAATGATGAAGGATATGATTGATCTAAATTATTAAACTCCGTTATTGCTTGTTGTGGTGATGTACTATTATAATTAATTTCATTGGGACTATTATTATTTGATTGTTGATTAATAAAATCATCATTTTGTCGTAAAAAATTTGTATTAAGAAAATTTTCATTTGTTAAATTATTATTTTTTTTGCTTTTATTTAATGACATTGAAATTTCCATATTATTATTATTTTGAGGTAAAAATTGTGGGAAATTTGTTGAATAAATATTAGTATTACCACTCATCATATATGGTGATGATAAAGGTAAAGGATTTGATATAATGCTATTATTTCTTGTATTTGATATAACACTACTATTTCTTGAAAAATCTGTTTGAAATGATTTTGGTAAGATATCATTTGGTATACCTTGTAAGTATTTTGACTTCTTTCTTGGTGCATCGATACAATTATTTGCTAAACCTTTATTAATACATCGTTGACATGGTCTACCATTATCACAAGAAACATGCCATTTTGAACAATTAACACATGCAACTGTTGTATTCTTACGTCGTTTTCTTAATTTTGTTTTCTTTACATTTAGTTTATCAAGACTTTTAGATCTCTGAGGTTCGGTAATGATTTTATTATCAACTCTTGGAAGACTTTTTACTCTTTTAATATTATTTTTTGAAGGTTCGATGGTCGGTAATGTAATAGCGTTGTTGCTTTGAATCTGATTTGATTCATTCATTGTCATAAACTAATTTTAGAGGTTTAATCCCTTGCATGTGTAAAACTGATGATACTTTTAATATCTATATCTATTATATTATATGCAGATCTTTATATTTATTATGGTAAACAATTTTCAAGAATCTTTTTTTTGTTAACCTTTAAACTGTTACATAAAATTTTTCAGTACAAAACAAAAAAAAACCAACAAAACAACAGAAAAATAGCAAATTAACAATTGAAACGTCGAACTTCAACCAATATAATTAATTTAATTCATTAAAATTCGATAAATTTGTTATATTTATTGATTTTAACCTTATTATCGGTTTTGATATGTGGTGTGTGGGTGTACGTTTTCCCAATATTGAAAAATTTTTGCGTGCATTTTTTTTTTCAGCGTTGCAAAAAAATTGATTGATAAAGAATGATAATAACAACTTTATCATAATATTGAAAATAGTGTGTAGTATTTGCAATTGTATATAAAATCATTCTTTCCTCCTTGTCAAATTGTCAACTATAAACAATCTTTTCAAACTAAGTAAGTTCAAAATGTCCGATTTAATAACTAAATTCAAGGCTTTATCCATTCAACAACCACAAACTTTATCAAGAGAACAATTAGCTTATTCAGCTCAATGGAACTCTATCTTAAAGACAGGTCAAATTGAACAAAATTTAGATAAAATTAATCTTTTCTTAAGGGATAATACTTTTTTAATTTCTACTTTGAAACCAACTGAAATTGATATTCAATTATTTGAAGTTATCTTACCAATATCAAAAATTTTAATTTCAAGTACAAAAGATGTTAAAGATGTTTATACTAAATTTAGACATGTTTTCAGATGGGTTGATTATTTACAAAATCTTTTATCAATTAATGATAAATTAATCTTAAATCATGATTTAACTTTACCAAGAGAAATTATTGAAAAGAAGAAGAAAACTGAAACAAAACCAGCTGATAATAATGCTAAAGAAACTAAGAAAGCTGATAATACTAAACAAAAGGGTAAACCAGATGAAGAAACTTTAAAAAAATTAAGAGAAGAAGCAAAAGCTAAGAAAGCTGCTAAGAAAGCTGCTGCCACTCAACAACAACAACAACCAAAAGAAATTGAAAAATATCAACCATCAGTCATTGATTTCCGTGTTGGTTTCATTCAAAAAGCTGAAAAACATCCAAATGCTGATTCTTTATACGTTTCAACAATTGATGTTGGTGATGAAGAAGGTCCAAGAACTGTTTGTTCTGGTTTAGTTAAACATTTCCCATTAGAAGCTTTACAACAACGTTACGTTGTTGTTGTTTGTAATTTAAAACCTGTTAATATGAGAAGTATTAAATCAACTGCAATGGTTTTATGTGGTTCAAATGATGATAAAGTTGAATTTGTTGAACCACCAGCAGGTTCAAAAGCTGGTGATAAAGTTTTCTTTGAAGGTTTTGGTAATGATGAACCATTAAAACAATTAAATCCAAAGAAAAAAATTTGGGAAGCATTACAACCAAATTTTTCAACAAATGATAATTTAGAAGTTTTCTTTAAAGATGAAGAAAATAAGAAAAATTTAAAATTAACTAATTCAAAAGGTGAATCGTTTAAAGTTGCTTCAATTATTAATGCAAATGTTCGTTAAAAAAGAGTTTTGTATTTTTTCATGTATGATTTTTTTTATATTAATTTAAGTAAAAACAAAAAAAAAAACAACTATTGTTATTAAAAACATTTTACGTAAATATTATTAAATTCATTATATATATTATGTGGATGTATGTTTGTATTTTCAACTATTCTTGAACTAAATATAAATCTCTATAAAATTGTTCATTACAACGAAATTGACTTTCCCAATATCTTAATTGACAACAAGAATGACTTGTATCTTCACTTGAACATAATTGTTGAATAACTTTATCCTTCCATTTCTCAACTAATTTTTCTGAAACTGTTACATGTAATTCAAAAGTTAATTCATCTTGATATGGATGATTTAAATTAATATCACCATCTAATAATAAATTACAATGATATAACATTTCACATGAATTTGAATTTCTAATAATATAATTAATTAATGGATACATTGTAAACGATAAATTTTTAACAGAATTTAAAAACCAATCTTTTAAACCTTGTGTTAATTCTTTTGAATTATTAAAACCATGAATAACTACTAAAAGGGTGAATGCAATAGTTTGAACATCTATATTAATTGGATTTAAATTTTGAATAATTTTAATCCATTTTTTAATATTTGAAATATTTGTATCTTCGATAATTTTTTCTAATAATTTATAATTTTCATTTGTTAATGTCTTTTTCATATGATTAATAAACCAAGAAGCATATTTATCTCTATTTAAAATCATATTATCTTTACAATTTAACCACAGTATACCATAAATTTTACCTTCAAAGAGAGCATTTGAATCATTAAAATTAATTAAATCAATTTTATTTAATAAAGAAGAATAATTAATATTTTTTTGTAAATCATTATCGATTGATAAAGGTGAATTTGGTATGTTATTAATTTTATTACATTTATTATTATAAAAATTAAAGACTGTGAAAGGACCTTTCTTAATATTAATATTTTGATTTATCTTTATTTGTGAATTATTATCGATTAAATTTGAATTTTTTTGCATTAATTTTTCTTCAATTTCATTTAAAAGATTATTTAATTTAAAATCAATAAATTTTTGATCAAATTTTCTCATTGAATTTTTTTCACCGTAAACTGATTTAATTTCATTATTATAAATTTTTAATCTTCTAACACTGATTGTAAAATTATCGTTATTATTATTATTATTTTCAATATTATTATTAATGTTTAAAAGTTTTCTTCTTTTTCTCTTATTATTATTATTATTATTTATTAAATTATCAATATCTTCACAATCACTATTTGGAGGTGATAAATGTCTAAAACTTACAATTTTTTTAAATTCTTGTTTTGAAATTTTATTATTAATCAAATTTTTTTTAGTTTTTTTATTATTATTAAATTTCTTGTTATTTATTATCTCGATAGAATTTTTTTCAATATTAAAAGATGGTTTATACATATTATCATCTAACCACATTAATCTAACATCGTAAGAACAAATATCATTATGTTTTAAACATAGGGAACAAATGGGTTTTGTTTCATCACATCTTCTCTTTTTAAATCTGCAAGCCCAACATCCAGTGAAAGTTCTAGCTTTTGGTTCATTTATTTTGATTTGATTATTATTTTTATTTGAAGAAGATGACATATTAAAGTTTTTTGACTTAACTGATATACTGATTATATAGGGATGATGAATATGACGATCTCCGATGAAATGAAAAATGGTTATATATATATGAAGAACTAACGGTTGGTGGCTAAAAATACAGCAGTGATTAATATGCAGATAGTAAAATTCCGCAACAGAATAAACGATGAACAAAGTACTGAAAAGTTGCCAAGCAACACAACAACAACAGTTTGATTGACTCTTTGTAAATGAAACAAGCGATGCGTGAAATAGTCCGTTGTTTACATGCGCATAACAGACAGCGCGATTCATGCAGTTGCAACGACAGCGACACAAATGAAATGAAATGAAAGTGTCAGCAATTGAGAAGTCGCGAGTGCTCTTGCCATTGCTCTTGCCATTGCTCTTGCCATTGCTCTTGCCATTGCTCTTGCCATTGCTCTTGCCATTGCCGTTGCCATTGCTGTTACTGAGTCACAACATGACAACCTCCTCACTTAACTCCACAGTTCACTGTAGTTCACATGTCCCTTGGTCTCTGGTAAATACAACGCAAGGTATACAGTCATCCACACTCCGAATAAACCAAATAAAACGTAAACGTATCCGTCAATGATGGAGTTCACCACGGGAAACAAAAACCCAATCACAAACGTTCCTAACCAATTGCACACGGTACCATAACTTTGAGCCATCGCACTCGATTCGTTGCTTGATAATTCTCCAATGATTAAAAATGGTATAGGACCTAACCCCAACGCAAACGCACCGATATAAATGAATATCATAGTGACTAGTAACATACTTTTCAAATTTAATATACAATAACTAATCATAAATGAACATAATGACATCATAGATATGGATCCCATTAAGAGTTTTCTACGTCCGTAACGTTCAATAAGTAAAGAACAACAAAATGTTAATACGACATTTAAAATTGAAATTAATACATTAATTAATTTGGCTTTCTCTGGTAATAATTTACTAACAACTTTAACTCCGTAAAAGATAATTGAATTGATACCACAAAATTGCTGTCCAATTAAAATTATTGTAATCATCTTACGTGGTTTCCTATAAATTGAATTTGTTAAATAATACCAAAATGAAATTTTATTATCATCTGTGTCATTATTATTTGTCTTCCTTTGTTCATTTTCCCATTGTTTAATTTCATTTTTAATTGATTCCTTTGATTCATCTCTTAAATAAGTCAATGCTAATTCACCATTAATAAAATCTTTCTTATACAAGATTAACCATTTTGGTGATTCGTAAACAAAATTCCACAAGATTAAATTTAAAATAGCAAGAATAATACCACCAAATAAAATCCATTTCCAATCTTTATCATTTGCAAATTTTAAGCCTACCCCTTGACTTAACAAAATACCAAGATTAATTGATAATTGATTCATTGAACCTAAACTACCTCTCCATTTACTTGGTGAAATTTCATTAATAAATAATGGTGTTACAACAACATTACCACCACAACAAATACCCACTAAAAATCTACCAATAATAAACCCAGTAACATTCTTAGCCATAAATAAAAAAATTGATCCTATAATACCAATAAGACAACAACAAATACCAATAAATTTTCTACCATACAGATCAACCAAATTTCCAACATAAAATGAACCAAATAAACCTCCAATGGTAAAGATTGAAGTTATTAACCCATATTGAGTTTCACTCATTTCAATACAATTTGTTGAATGAGTATCATTACACATTATATATTGTTGTGGTGCATTTAATTCAGATATGTGATAACCATATTGAATGGAACCAAGACATGCAACTATGGTGTAAAAGATTACACCACTAGTCAATTTGGTGTGTGTTTTCACAGGATTTAAAATAGGAGAACCTTCAGAGTCCATTTCGTATATAATTCTAGTTGGATTTCTTTATATGCTTATTCTCTTTATGTTTATTACTATTGAAAATCCTTAAAAATAAAATTTAGAAAATCAGAATGTTTGACTGTTTTTAACTTCTGTACACCATTGAAACATCCGTGCATTTCTGTTTTTATTTTTTCCAATTTTTTTTTTAATTTTTATATTTTTTTTCAACGCACGCAACTTTTCATTTTCCGTTTTTCATGTTTTTTTCAGTTTTGCAATTTACTATAAAACAAAATAATAAAACAATTGTTCATTATTTTTAATTTGAGTGTGCTTTATTCCATACTACAAAATATCGTTAACGAATTAAGAATCAAAAATGCCTTCCAGATTCACTAAAACCAGAAAGCACAGAGGTCACGTCTCAGGTATGTAGTTCCAAGGAAGATGGAATGAAAGAACCAAGACGGATCAATATCTCTAAGCAAATAATTTGTCTTCCACTAATACTTTTTGTATTAGGAATAACATAAACCTACTATAATTTATGTTATGCCACTGTTTAATTACAGCTTTACAAATAATCATTTTGTTTTTTTTTGAGATTTTGAACCAAACTTGTCATGTTTTTTCTTTCCTATAAATTATATTAAATTTATATCTTAAGTTTTACTAACTTTTAATTTTTAAATTATTAATTAATTTAAATACATCCTTTTAATACAGCCGGTAAAGGTCGTATCGGTAAACACAGAAAGCATCCGGGTGGTAGAGGTAAAGCCGGTGGTTTACAACACCACAGAATCAACATGGATAAATACCATCCAGGTTACTTCGGTAAAGTTGGTATGAGATACTTCCATAAACAACAAGGTCATTTCTGGAAACCAGTCTTAAACTTAGATAAATTATGGAGTTTAGTTCCAGAAGAAAAAAGAGATGATTACTTAAAATCTTCTTCCGCTTCTTCTGCTCCAGTTATTGACACTTTAGCTGCCGGTTACGGTAAAGTTTTAGGTAAAGGTAGAATTCCAAACGTTCCAGTTATTGTTAAAGCTAGATTCGTTTCTAAATTAGCTGAAGAAAAAATCAAAGCTGCTGGTGGTGTTGTTGAATTAATTGCTTAAACAATTAAATTATATATATATAATATACAATCAATATCTTTTATAATTTAAAATTAATTTATCATTAGCATTTTTTAAAGAAATTGTGTTTTTTTTTTTCAAAATATCGGTTTTAATTAATACAAGATTTTGTTTGTTTACAATTTATGCAATGTAAATTGATCGAATAAAATATTCAATATAAAATAAAATCATGTTAAAAATATATATATATGTATTTATAAAAATTATAACTCCATAATAAAACCAAAAAATGACAAATGAAAAATTTTGGAAACCTGAGGATAATATTCCAAATGACGTTAAAATAATATTAAATTCTGATAAATCAAATAATTTAATTTCATTTCTAAATATAATTCAACAATTAAAAATTCAAAAACGTACAGGTTGGTTAGATTATAATATTAAAGATTGTGAATCTATCTCGGATCATATGTATAGAATGAGTATAATATGTATGTTAATTAATAACCCTCAGGTAAATAAAGATAAATGTATTAAGATTGCTTTAGTACATGATATGGCAGAATCTTTAGTTGGTGATATAACACCGTTAAATCCAATGACAAAGGATGAAAAACATAGAAGAGAAAGAGAAACCATGAAATGGTTATGTGAAAATTTTATCTCCAAGATGAATGAACAAGCATCAATTGATTTTTTAAATTATTATATTGATTATGAAACTATTGGTTCTTTAGAAGCAAGATACGTTAAAGATATTGATAAATATGAATTATTAGTACAATGTTTTGAATATGAAAGACAATATAATGGTGAAAAAAATTTTGATGAATTTTTCAATGTTGTTAATGAAATTAAAACTGATGAAATTAAAAATTGGACAAATGATTTATTAATTCTAAGAAAAAATTTTTTTGATTCATTAAAATAATAAAGAAAAAGCAAAAAGCATTTAGCATTTATAATTAATTAACATAATTTCTATTTATTTATATTTTTAAATTGTAATGATACATATTTTTCTTGTTGTTTTTTTTTTTTATCTATCATTAATGAATTGTCCATAAATTATCATGACCAAATAATAAAGAACCTAATGAATGTCTTAAAAAAATTGCTAATATACCAATAATAAATTGTATGGTTAAGATTAAATTACATAATTTATCTTCTCTCATTGGACCAAACCAATTTAAAAATAAATTAATTAATGTCATATTTGAACAACTTAAAATTTCATTTGTCTTTAAATCAATTTCTAAATCAATTAATTTGAAAAATTTTAATAATCTTAAAATAGGTATAAAAAATTTTTTTGGTGGATTTTCTTTTAAATTTGATCTTGATGGATATAATAAACCATCCTTTTCATTAAATTTTGGTAATCTATGTCTTGGACAATTAACTAAATTAAATAATTGTGGTATTGAATAAATAAAGTTTAAAATTTGTGGTATAAATAAACATAACATTGTCTTTGAAAAATGTCCCAAGATACCAACAACAGCAAATACCATACCAGCAAAATAACAATAGGTATCACCAACGAAAACTCTTGCTGGCCAATAATTATATTTGAAAAGAGCTAATGATACACCAACAAATGGTATGATTAAAACCATTGAAAATCTATGTGATGGTTTTGATTGTTCAATACCTATAGTTAAATATAATGAATCATTAATTAAAGCTAATAAAGCTAAGATAATACTTTGACCGACTTCTAAACCATTAATACCAGCTAAGATATTTATAGAATTTGGACAAAAAATTGCCATTGATGCCATATAAAGATAATAAAATGAACCTAAATCAATATTAGTTAAATTACCATTTTTATAATTAAATTTTTGTAAAAAATTTTGAATAAATTCTGGAATTAGGACAAAAGTAACACCAAAATCAATATAATAAACAATTAATAATGGTATTGCCGCAACAGCAGGTAAAAAAAATTTATGTCTCCAACGAATATCAAAGAGATCATCAGCAATACCTAATAAGATGGTACTTTCTAAACATAATATACTACTTAAATATTCTGATAATTTATTATGTGGGAAAGCTTTTAAATTATCAAATAACGTTTCTTGTTTTGTTATTATAATATCACGTTGACCACCACCAGAAGTATTTGTTACTAAAAATCTATAAAAGATGAATGGAATATAGAAAAACATAATGAAAAGGTAGACTGTTGCAGATATGACACCGATAGATTCAGAAATAATTGGTTTATTTGGTTTATTTAAATCTTTACCGAATAGTCCAATTTTTTGAAAAGATGGAGCCACTCTTGGAATTAAATAATCTGTAGCTAAGTAACCAATTATTGAAAAGCCAAAGGCTGCAATGATAACAGAATGATATTTGGAAATATAAATTAATGCTATCGCAAGAAGTAATAAAAGTTTGCGAAACATTGTGTATGAGCAGTCAAACAAAGCAGGAAAAGGGGAGGGACAGTTAACGTCTGGCTGTACCTATTATTATATTATCCGACTGTTATAGTATAGTTGAAAATAGACCACTATTTATGTAGGAATGCCAAGGATGTTTTGACGTGAAACTTTTCAATCTTTTGTTTTGTTGTTCATAAAATAGCGGGTTTTCACGTGCACTGCAGGGCCACGTGACTCTGGTGGACTAAATGACACGTCTTCAAAGCCAATAGATTTGTATTTAAAGGCATTGCCAATGGCCAATTGACAGTCGAATTGAACGTAGAGATTCTCTTGTTTAAACCGATTGTCTTGTGGCTGAAGCTGTTATGTGTGGTCGGAAATAAGGTTTGTTTTCCGAGGAGAGGAAAATGAAAATGCAATCGAATTTGTGCACTATAAAAGGAGTGTTTTGAACAGTGACAAACACACAACCTGTCATATATATTTATATATATATATATATATATACTACTAAATAACAGATTACTAAATATGTCAAGTTTTTACGATTTCACTGTCAAGGACAAGAAAGGTGAACCATTTAAATTCGCAGATTTAAAGGGAAAAGTCGTCTTAATCGTTAACGTCGCATCTAAATGTGGCTTCACACCACAATATAAAGGTTTAGAAACTTTATATAAAAAATATAAAGATCAAGGTTTAGAAATTATTGGTTTCCCATGTAATCAATTTATGGGACAAGAACCAGGTTCTAATGAAGAAATTACTCAATTTTGTCAATTAAATTACGGTGTTACTTTCCCAATTATGTCAAAAATTGATGTTAATGGTGATAAAGCTGATCCAGCTTATGAATTTTTGAAAAAAAGTAAGACTGGTCCATTAGGATTAAAAAGAATTAAATGGAATTTCGAAAAATTTTTAGTCGATAAAAATGGTAAAGTTGTTAATAGATATTCTTCAATTACTTCTCCACAATCAATAGAATCTACCATTCAAGAATTACTTAAAAATTGAAATTACCTGTTCGTATCTTTGAAGTTTCACTACAGTTCGTTCTTTCTTTTTTAATTTATTTCTTTTACTCTTATATTCTTTTTGCTTTATGTAGTTTAACTCGTATTTTAATAAAATAATATCAAATATTAGATAATGTTGTTAAAAGTAATAAATAATTTCTTATTTATTTAATATGTATGTATGGCTGTGCATCGCACTCAAACAATAAGCAATTCAAGGGTATTATGTCTTTGGATCTTATAAATAAAAACCATAATCTGTTTCGATTACATGCAAATCTTTCATTCTTCACAATCTATCTTGCCAAAAATTTATATACAATAATTATGTCTAAATTTTACGATTTACAACCACTTGATAACGCCGGTTTACCTTATAAATTTGATCAATTAAAGGGTAAAGTCGTCCTCATAGTTAACGTTGCATCAAAATGTGGGTTTACTTCACAATATAAAGAATTAGAATCGTTATATGAAAAATATAAAGCCAAGGGTCTTGAAATTATTGGGTTTCCTTGTAATCAATTTGGTCATGAAGAACCTGGTACTGATAAAGAAATTAAAGATTTTTGTCAATTAAATTATAAGATTACTTTTCCAATAATGAAAAAAATTAATGTTAATGGTGATCAAACTGATCCTGTTTATGTTTTCTTAAAAAATGAAAAATCTGGTGCTTTAGGTATTAAAAAGATTAAATGGAATTTTGAAAAATTTCTAATTGATAAAAATGGTGAAGTTATTGAGAGATTTTCCTCTTTAACAAAACCACATTCCTTAGAATCAAAGATTCAAGATCATTTGAATGAATGAATCAATCAAATAAAGGAGGAGTTCTTTTTATTTACATTTTTTTTTTTTTTTAAAATATATTACTATATTATTATTTATGTATGAAATTGATTAGTTTTATTCTGTTTTGGATTTTTTATCACTGTATACTTCATTATCCATTTCATTATTTTTAGCTTTCTCTTCAATAATTTCTTCCCTTAATCTTTTACCAATTTTATCTTCTTCAATGATTCTTTTATTAAAATTTTCATCGATTACAATACCATTATTAAATTCTTTCTCTAAACATAGTAATAATGAAGTTCCTCTTCTTGATAATTCAACACTACTCTTACTTTTAAATGAATAATTTAATTCAAATAATGGACAATTTTTAATTTCATTTTTAATTAAATCATAAACATTTTCTCTTTCCAAACCATATTTGAATAACATTAATAAGATAAATCTATCTTCAACTTCACTAAATAATTTTGATGGTAAATATTTTAAATTTAAATCAAATAATGGATTTTCACATGTTGATAATTTACGACGCAATGCTTCTTGTTGTAATTTAACTTTTGTAAATCTTTCTTCATCATTTTCAATTATCTTTAAATATTTTTCATAATCTTCAATTTCTTCAATTCTTGACCAAAATGTCATTGAATAATCCTTAATTTCTTCTATAGTCTTTGTACCATTAAATTCATTTGTTATTAATTGTAATGAATGTTTACCATATTTACCACATAATGTAATAAATTTTCTAAATTCAATTTTATTCCAATTTGTAAATCCTTCATTTTCCCATTCTTTTTTCAAAAGTTCTTCCTCTTCATTTAATGGTTCTGCATTCTGAATCATTATTTTCAATAATTTTAATTTTTGTTCTTTGATAATTTTACTATCCTTTTCATTAAAACTATCACCTAAATATGTTTTCAAATCATCTAAAGTTGGTTTGTAATTTAATTTTTTGGTTATCCATAAACGTTCTTTTTCATATAAAAGTCTTAATTGAGGTGGTTGAAATTGATGTGTTGAAAAATAATGTAATTTTGGCATCTTAGTATGTGATGGTGTTGATGATCTACCACCTGTATTTAACACACCTTTATAATAACCATCAATTGAATAATTTTCTTTACGTTCACGTTTTGATGGATTTATCCACATTGAACTTACAATACCTTTTTGAACTTTTTTCTTAAAATCTTCACCATTCCATTCATATGCAGAATCTTGATTAAATTTTTTTAAATCATCAAGACCTAAAGTATCATATTTTGCATTTAAAGATTTGGTCTTTGTTTCAGATAGTGTTAATAAGGAATCAAGATTAAAATCATCATTATTATCATTGTTATTTTCTCCATTTAAACCTGGTGTGCTTCTTGAACTTGAAATATTACTATCACTATCAAATACATCAGCAGCACCATGTTGAATCATAGATAATAATGCATCCTTTGAATCATTTTTATTTTCTTTTTTCTTCTTATTAAGATTAGTTCTATTTTGTTGAATGACTAATTTATCTAATCTTAATTTTTGTGTAGCTCTTTCTAAAATTTTTTCTTCAACAGAATTATCTGTAACAAATCTAAATACTTTAACTTGTTTCTTTTGACCAATACGATGTGCTCTATCCATAGCTTGTAAATCAGCTTGAGGGTTCCAATCAGAATCATAAAGAACAACAATATCAGCTGTTGTTAAATTAATACCTAAACCACCAGCACGAGTTGTTAATAGAAAAATAAATTTTTTAGAATCTGGTGCATTATATTCGTCGATGGCTTTAATTCTATCTTCGTGATCTGTTGAACCGTCAATTCTACAATAATCATAATCTCTAAAATAACAATAATCTTCTAAAATATCTAATACTCTTGACATTTGACTAAAGATCAATACACGAGAACCTTCTTCCTTAACTCTTTTCAATAATTTATCTAAAACCTTTAATTTTTCTGAATTAAAAATTAAATGTTCATCTGTTGTAAATGGAGGACCAGGTTCAGCACCATCAAATAAATATGGATGATTACAACATTTTCTTAATTGCATAACAATATTTAATAATCTAGTCTTTGATTCTTTATTACCATTAGCACCATTAACTGCATCTAAATCTTTTTCTAGAATTTTTCTATACCAACGTTTTTGCATTGGAGACATACCAACATATAAATTTAATTCTTGTTTTGGTAATAAAGATTTTTCTACATCATTTTTAATACGACGTAACAGAAAAGGTTGTAAGACAGTATGTAATTGTTTGACAACACTATCTTTTTCATCATCTGAATTTTCAGATGAAAACCAATCATCAAAATCTTGAGAATCTGAAAATATATCTGGTAAAAGAAAATTTAATAATGACCATAATTCATGTAAATTATTTTGTAATGGAGTACCAGTAATTAATAATCTATTATTTGATGAAAATTCTCTTAGTACTTGTGATAATAAGGATTCTTCATTTTTAATTCTATGAGCTTCGTCAATAATAATATATTGCCAATCAATTTTTCTAAAAGCTGTCTTTTCTCTAATAATAATTTCATAAGATGCAATTACAAGATCAAAATCACAAGCAAGTAATTTATTATCGATTAATTTTGCTCTTTCTTCTTTATCACCTTGTAAGACAAAAGCATTGATTTCAGGTGTCCATCTATTAACTTCTCTGAGCCAATTGTTTAACGTAGATTTGGGTGCAATGACTAAAAAGGGACCTTTAATCCTTTCAAAATATCTCAAATAACCTAAAAATGAAATTGTTTGTAAAGTCTTACCTAACCCCATTTCATCTGCTAATATACCTGCTAATTTACTTTTATGTAATGAAACTAACCAATTTAAACCTTGAATTTGATATGGTCTTAATTCACCATTAATATATTTTGGTGATTCTCTAAATTGAAAATCGATCTTAGAATCATCTTCATTTTCATCATCTTCTTCTTCTTTCAAAAGTTCTTCATCTTCTTCTCTTTCACTTTTTCTTCTTCTTGCATCTTCATGTTTTTTTGAAATATTATCATTAACTTTTTCATTTGCATGTAAAATATTTAATACTGTCTTGAATTTTCCATCCTTTTCAGCTTTATTAACAATAAAATGCTTAAATAACCCACTTAAAGATAATAAATGTTCAAATCTTTTCACTGTATTCTCAATATCAAAGTTTTTGGTTCCTGTATTCTTTAAAAGATATGTCTGTTTATTTAATTCTGGATTGTTCTTTGGGACATTTTCCTGAAAAGGTTTTAAATCTCTCCAATATTCCTCATCAATTGTTTCATTAGTCATTATATATACAGTTTATTTCTGTTTATCTTAGATGCAAAACCGGTTTTGTATTTTGAAGAATTTTTAACAAATCAAGAATCTTTTATGAGTTTGTTTGGCGTTACTTTTCAACTATTGTAATATGAAAAAAAAAAAAAATATAATAAAAAAATAGATAGAAATTATACAAAATACAAAATAGTGAGATTCTAAGCAAAATAGAAATGGAAGAATCAATAGTTGAAGCTGGTGTCAAGACAGAATTACCGCCATGTTGTCTTAGAATTTTTGAAGATAGATATGTTCTGGTTGGTACTTATGAGTTGGACAAACCAACCGGTAATAGAACTGGTTCGATTGACATTTACGATACCGATTTGAAATTGCTGTGTACGTATCCGACGTATGGTGCCATCTTAGATTTAAAATTATCTCCGTTTGATCATAAATTAGTTGCAACAGCTCATTCCACTGGAAATGTCATGATATGGCGTATTAAGAATGAAAATGATTCGCCAGAATTAGATTTGGTGGCTAATCTTAGTGTATTTGATTCTGATGTTCTTATTTCATCTTTACATTTTTCACCACTTGATTTTAAATTGATTTGTGTTACAAATACTATGGGAGAGACTGCACTATTCAATATTGAAACTGGAAAATCAGAGAATAACTTCAATGCTTCATTGGTTAAGAATTCTTACTCTAGGATAGATTATAAAGATATTGCTGTTCAAGGTAAAATTGAGTCAGTTATGGAGTGCGATACCGTTGAATTATTTGATGAACAACATTCATTAGAATGTTGGACTGCAGAATTTGGTCAATTAAAACCATTTGAAAATGTAATATTTACTGGTGGTGATGATTCTACAATTATTGCTCATGATTTACGTTCTAAACAATTTATTTGGAGTAATAATAGAATTCATGAAGCTGGTGTTGTTGGTATCAAATGTAGTAGCGAAAGTTTTAGAGCCTCGAAACCCATGTCATTGATTACTGGTTCTTACGATGATCACATTAGAGCATTTGATTTAAGAATGTTGGGTGATTCTATTTATCCCGGTAAAAATGTTCCAGTTAGTCAATTGTCATCATTGAGCCTTGGAGGAGGTGTTTGGAGGTTTAGTGAGTTACCATCAAATTTAAAGACCTCGACAGAGAAAGAAAGACTTATGGTCTGCTGCATGTATGATGGTGCCAAGATAGTGTCACTTGATGAAGATGAACAAGGCACAGACAACTATTTCAAGATTGAAAACTACTTGAAGAGTGGACATGATTCAATGTGTTACGGTGGTGATTGGGGCAACAAGTTCATTGCCACATGTTCATTCTACGACAAATCCTTACAAATATGGAATCCATAGAAATAAACAACAATGCATAAACTAAATTTATAGATTTATATAACTTTATATTACTAATATTATATCATTTTTTCAAAAGCTTTCTGCGGCGTTTTCTGTGGTTTTACAATTTTCAATGCGAAATGAAAAAATTTCAGTTTGAAGAAAAAAATTTTGAAGCGATGAGATAAAAACTATAAAGAATTCAAAACTGAACAAACATAATTAGTTTAGAGTAAATATCTCAAAATAACAATAAAATATGCCACCAAAGGAAGCTACTAAGAAATGGAAGGCTCCAAAAGGTCCAAAACCAGTGCATCACAAGAACAGAAACACCATCGGGTTAGGTAGAGCAATTAAATCAGCTCGTCAAAAGGAAAATGCTATCGAATATTTACCGGATGGTGAATTAAGATTTACCACTGATAAACATGAAGCTAACTGGGTTAAATTAAGATCCGTTACACAAGAAACCGCCTTAGATGAATTTTTGAGTACTGCAGAATTAGCAAACAAGGATTTTACTGCTGATAGACATTCAAATGTTAAAATTATTCGTATTAATAGTGGTGAAGATAATGCTACTTCTCAAGGTTTTGGTATGACCAATGAACAAAGAGGTAAAGTTAATGCAAAACAAAGAGCTTATGCAAAAGAATTGATTGTTCCAAGAAGACCTGCTTGGGATGAAAATACTACTAAATTTCAATTGGAAAGACAAGAAAAAGAAGCTTTTTTACAATGGAGAAGAAAATTAGCTAATTTACAAGAATCAAATGAAGATTTATTATTAACTCCATTTGAAAGAAATATCGAAGTTTGGAAACAACTTTGGAGAGTTGTTGAAAGATCTGATTTAGTGGTCCAAATTGTTGATGCTAGAGATCCATTATTATTTAGATCTGTTGATTTAGAAAGATACGTCAAGGAATTAGATGAAAGAAAACAAAATTTATTGTTGGTTAATAAAGCTGATTTATTAACCAAAAAACAAAGAATCTTATGGGCAGAATATTTTATTTCAAAAAATATTTCTTTCACTTTCTATTCTGCTTTAAGGGCAAACCAACTTTTAGAATTACAAAAAGAACATGGAGATGGTTATAGAACACAAGATTTAAATGAAGAAAAAGATCAAGGTAGTAATGAAGATGATGAAGAACAAATTGATGAATTACTTGAAAAGAAAATTAAAATTTTAAGTATCGATCAATTAGAACAATTGTTTTTAGATAATGCTCCAGCTGAGCCATTAACTGAACCATTACCTGGTCAAGAACCAATTTTGCAAATCGGTTTAGTTGGTTATCCAAATGTTGGTAAATCATCAACAATTAATTCTTTAGTTGGTGCTAAGAAAGTTTCTGTTTCATCTACTCCAGGTAAAACTAAACATTTTCAAACTATTAAATTATCTGATTCTGTTATGTTATGTGATTGTCCAGGTTTAGTCTTTCCAAATTTCGCATATAATAAAGGAGAATTAGTTTGTAATGGTGTCTTACCAATTGATCAATTACGTGATTATATGGGACCTTCAAATATTGTTGCGCAAAGAATTCCAAAATATTATTTAGAAGCCATATATGGTATTCATATTCAAACTAAATCAATTGATGAAGGTGGTAATGGTATTATTCCAACGGGTCAAGAATTACTTATTGCATATGCAAGAGCTCGTGGTTATATGACACAAGGTTTTGGTTCTGCAGATCAACCTCGTGCAAGTCGTTATATCTTAAAGGATTACGTTAATGGTAAGCTACTGTATATTAATCCTCCACCACATTTAGATGATGATACTCCATATACTTCAGAAGAATGTAAAGAATTTAATCAAGATTTATATACATTTGAATATCTTCCAGAAACTAGAAAAGAACAAATTCAAGAAGCTGCTAAATCCAAAGGTATTGAAATTGTTGACTTGGCTCGTGATTTAAACAAGTTAACTTTCTCTGCACATACTGGTGGTGATAATGAAAATGAAGCTAAATCAATAACACATGGTGGTAAACAAGCTGCACTTTATAATGCTGCTGTTGATTTAGATAATGAATTTTTCAAGATGAATAGTGTTGAAGGTCAACTAACATCTCCATTTCATAAGAATAGACAAGATGGTGGTTCAAAGAAACATAACAAGAGAAATAAGAAAGGTAAAAAGAAAGCACTTATGATGACAGATTGATTTAATTAACTTTAATGTCTTATATATTATTTAGTTCATTTCGTTTCTAGCATTAACAAAGATTTGTATATTATAAATTCTGAATACATTCTACTTTTAAAAGCCCTAAACAACAATGAAAAATGTGTTACCCGCATAATCTTACAAATTTTTTTTTTTTTGACGGCGAAAATTTTTCGACGGATCTTTTCAAATATATATAAACAATCGTTTATACATATCAAATTAAATAAAACTTATTTTGTAAAATATAAAAAAAGACTAGGACTTTGTTAAATACGGGATGGGTTCAAATGAATTTATAAGTGGTTCTTCAAATAGGATTTTGTAATTTACATTGTGGGAGTTTTTCCTGCGGTTTATTATGACTTTCTATGAGGAAAACCATCAGCTTACTAGTTCATATAAACGCTCTATTCTTTAACTTTTAATGGTTCAAGAATTGATTCATTTCACGCCCTTTTTCGCTAACAATGACCAAGTTATTTCACGGTTCATAGTTTGATAGTAGGTGGGCGAAAATTTTTTATCTTTTTATAATATTCTTAATCTTGATGTAAACTTTGATGTTTAGTCTTAGTGACTTGACCAATATAATTATCATCATGTCCAGATAAATTTAGGAATCCTTTCTCAGTATGGATTTAAGCTTTTTGCATCCTTTTAAAACTATTAATTCTTTTTATTAGTATAAATTTATCTAAATGTATTAATTTTTTAATATACAGGTTTACAGATATAAACGTTAATATGGGTATATCTCCATAATTTTTCTTCCCATTGTCAACAACTTTTCTTCAATTAAAATTATTCATTGAACATCAATCATCATACCATCCTTTGCTTCATTTGGATCAACAAATTCTCTTGATTCACCTGCTAATAATTCTCTTCTAATTTCTGGTCCAATATCTTTATGACCTCTTTGACGAACAGTTTCTAATAAGAAATCTCTTTGATCTTCAGTAATATCATTTTTATAACGTTGAGCAAAAGTTAGGAAAGCTTTATGCCATATAACAGGTAAAATTCTTGTTGCATCTTCACCATTACTACCATCATCTAAAATTCTAAATCTCATAAAATAATAAACACATTCATCAACAGTTTGATATGGTAAAGCATATTTTTTATCTAATAAGATTTTAATGAAAACAGTTGTTGCAGGAGAAAATGGTAATCTTAATAAATAACTTAAAGCAGCTGATGAATGTAATGCCGGAACAGAAACTTTTGCTAGGACACTTCCTGCGATGGTAGCTTCACGAATATTACAACCTGTTTCAACTAACGGAAATAAGAAACCTTTAAAAAAAGCACTTGGTTTATAAAGAGATTTTTTAACTGCACGATATATGTGATAGTTTAAGGAATGATCTTCATTTGTTTCAATATTTTCACGGAAACGTTCTAATAATACTGAATTAACAAATTTTTGAGATTCTTTTGCGGAAAGATTAGAAACGAATAATTTTGTTGCTTCATAAACGATATGTGGAGACCAAGCATCAGGGTCAGTAACGTATAATACATCTTGCCAATTTCTCAAAGAAGGAATAACTTTAAATAGTTTTGGCAATTTACCATGAGTCCAAGTCTTTAAAATACTACCAACTGTTGTGTAAGCTCTAATGACTTTTTCTGGTAATGCAACACCTTCTGTTGGTCTATTTTCTGCGATTCTATTTGAATGATCATTTTCTCTTTCAACATCCATTGATTCATCTTCTAATTGTTCTTCTTTTTCTTTAATAGATGCCATAATCTTATCAGCTAAATTATAACTACCATTAATTGAATTAAAGTCTTCTGCTCTCTTAAAATATTGTTCAAAAAGAGCAGCATCTTCTTCGTCAATTTCTACTAATTCTTCTTCTTCTTGTTCTTGTTCTAAATATTCTCCTTCTGGTTCAAAATCAGAAAATTCTCCTTCTTGTTCTTCATCTTCTTCATCTTCATCATCTTCATTAGTATAATCCATAGTTTTAAATCTTGCAGCTTTTTGAATTGATTCTTGGGTTTCAGCATCTTCTTCCTCCGCAATTTCGTCTTGTTGTTCTTTTGCTAATTGTAAAATTTTTCTAGAAGTCTTTGAATCAACATATTCTTCATCTTCTGCATCGTTGTTTCCGGATTTTTGATTTTTTTTTATTCTTCTTAAATTACCATCAGCAGAATTAATATCTTTTAATAATGGATCATGTCTTTGTTTTTTAGCTCTTGAATTTGTGGCTCTACCCATTTTTAAAATCTTCGAATATCTTCTTTTATTTCTATATAGATGGAGATATGAATATGTGTATTTGTACTATTGTTTTAAATTTTTTTTTTTTTAATCTCATCGCTTAAAAATTTTTCAGTTTCCGTTTGTTTTAATGTTCGTAGTAAATGGCAATAAGAAAATAACATGAATAAAAATAATTTATAAATTATATTATAAAAAAAAATTAATAATGAAAATAATTGTGTATATAACTTTTCTATTAAATAACTACTTAATCACGATCCATTCTAACTTTCAAATCATGTTCAAGTAAATAATCTTTTATTTCGTTAACAGTATATTCTTCTCTGTGAAAGATACCAGCACCTAAACATGCATCAGCTTTAGCTTCTACAAAACCTTCTTCAAAATCTTCAGGTTTACCAGCACCACTAGATGCAATGACAGGAATATTTACAGCTTCTTTAACATGTTTAATTAGTTCTAAATCGTAACCAGAATTTGATCCATCTTTATCTATACAATTTAACAAAATTTCTCCCGCACCTAATGCTTCACATGCTTGAGTTAATTCCCAAACACCTAAATCTCTAAATTCTCTACCACCTTTTATTGTACATTGATACCAACACCAAGTACGACCTTTTGAATCAGGAAATTGTGTATTTATAGTTTTATTTTTTGTTTGTGATGGATCATCAACGTAAACTTTTTTCGGATCAACTGAAATGACAACTGCTTGAGCACCATATGCTTTTGAAATAGTTTCTATTGGTGAAGTGCCATCACCTTTTTCACCTAATTGATAAAATTTTTCTGCTGCATAAACTGCATCAGTACCGATAGAAACTTTATCAGCACCTGATCTAAAATATAATCCTGCAACATTTAATGCAGGAATCTTAGTTCCATCAACGTCAATTATATCTTTGATACCACCACCAACGGTTAATGGAACAAAGACAGTCTTTGCAGCTAATTTTAAAACGTCTAACATTGGTGTATCTTTTAATGGACAATCTCTAAAAGATGTAATATTTAAAAATGTAACTTCATCTGCACCTTGTTGATAATATTTTTGAGCTAATTGCACTGGTTTACCTAAATTTCTTACATCATTACTACCTTTATCATCTTTTTCTCTAACATCATATTGATCACCTTTAGTAACAACAAGATCACCTTGATCATTAGTTCTAACATCTAAACAAGCAATAATTCTTCTTGTTAAACCATAATTATCATAATTATTTTTCAATAATTTTTTTTCTTTATCAGTATAATTTGGTAATGGTAAAAATTTTTCAGATTTTAAAAAATTATCAATAATTTTTAAACCAGCATTACCTGATTTTTCTGGATGAAATTGTGTGGCAAAGATATTACCTTTTGAAATTGCAGCAATAAATTCTTCATTACCATATCTTGCTTTTGAAATTTTCCAACCTTCTTCATTTAAAAATTTTTCAATTTCTTTATTTAATATTAAAGCATAAGAATGAACAAAATAATAACGTTTATACGGATCTAAACCATAAGTTAATTGACTATCTAGAGTGATACTATTCCAACCAATTTCTGGTACAGGTTTATCATTATTATTAAATTTTGATAAGATTAAATCAATTAGATTTAAACCTTTACTACCTTTTGATTCTTCAGAACCATTAAACATTGCTTGTAAACCAACACAAATACCCATAATTGAATTACCATTATTAATATAATCTTTAATTGGTTTTTCAAATCCACGAGAAAATAAATTGTCAACAAAATGACCATAATTACCAACACCAGGTAAAATTAATTTTGATGGTTTACTTTCAATTAAACTCTTTGGATCTTTAATTAATTGAACTTTATAACCTAGAGCTTCAATTGCATTTGTTAAAGATTGTAGATTACCACTTTCTACGTCAATTACGTGAACTATATTTGATGACATTATTTATTTGATAGTACTATACTGTGTTTGTTTTGGCTATACGATTGATTTACATAATGTTTTATATTTTTTGTTTTTTCACTTGTCTCTTATATAATTGATAAAAAATTAGTCACAGTAATTTGTTTGATTATTATCAAAGCAAGAAAAAAAAAGTTCAAAATGAATCTGAGTCATTGTGAGGTGTAAAGGTTTAAACATCGATATAAAGAAATGCATTAGAATAAATACAGTAAGAATTAAATAAAATAGTAAAAATAAATGAAAAAGTTTTAATTGATCAAGAATAATAAAGTTAAAAAAAAAAATGTGGGAATGAAATGAATTTTTCATCTGTTATCGTTATTATCATTATTAATTTTTAATTTTTTAATTTTTAGATTTATTTAATTCTCTTCTTGCTCTTACAGCAGCAGCTAATTTTCTTAAGACAGTTTCAGTGGTTTCGTAACTAATACAAGCATCAGTAATGGAGACACCATATTTTAAACCTTCTTTACCATTACTTGGAACATCTTGTCTACCTTCATTAATATTAGATTCAATCATGACACCGACGATAGAATTTTCACCGTTAGCGATTTGTTCACAAACTGCATCGTTAACTTTTGGTTGATTTCTAAAATCTTTATTTGAATTACCATGAGAATAATCGATCATTAAACCGTTTGAACCTTGTGGTAATTGAGCTTTTGCTTCAGCAACAGATTTAGCATCATAATTAGTACCTTTCTTACCACCTCTTAAGATGACAAAACAATGTTCGTTACCCTTTGTAGTTGTAATTGCAGCGACACCATGTTTTGTGACACCCATAAAATGATGAGAATGAGAAGCAGCTTGACAAGCATCGACTGCAACACCTAAAGTACCATCGGTACCATTTTTGAAACCTATTGGGAAAGATAAACCTGATGCTAATTCTCTATGTAATTGAGATTCGGTGGTTCTTGCACCAATGGCACCGAAGGATAAAAGATCAGCTAAATATTGTGGAGAAATTGTATCTAACATTTCAGAACCGATTGGTAAACCGATATTAGTTAAATTAACAAATAATTGTCTTGAAGCTTGTAAACCTTTATTAATGTTAAAAGTGTTATTGACATCAGGATCATTAATTAAACCTTTCCAACCAACGGTTGTTCTTGGTTTTTCTAAATAAGCTCTCATAACAATTAATAAATCACCTTGTAATTCATCAGATAATTTTTTCAAATTTTTAGCGTATTCTTGTGCTTGATCTAAATCATGAATAGAACATGGACCGACAATGACAAGAACTCTATCATCTCTACCTGAAATAATTTCAATAGATTCTTTTCTACCACGTTGAGCAGTTTCTAAAGAAGCTTGAGTAGCAGGAATTTGGACTTGTAAAAGAGCAGGAGAAACTAATGGATCATAACCTAAGATTCTGACATCTTCAGATGGAGCAGAAGAACCGTTAGCATTGAACATTGGAGTTGAACTCATTTTTTTGGTGTGTGTGATTGTTTTAATTATGTGATGAACTTTAAGAGCAAAAGAGAAGAGATAAATTTAATTGCAAAGAAAGATTGTCACGATAAATCAAATGGCAATTTATTTTATATGGAATTCGTCAACGAGTGCTGGATGACGAATTGTCTGTAATGCAATTAATTCTGGCAATTGTTCTTGTTAGCCTAAACTGAAAAATTTTCTTGGAAACCTGACTCATTGCGAAGAAGTGCGGGCGTTTCTGGGGGCGCTGCTCGGGGCCAGCGCCATCGTGCGAACTTTGAAGCTTGAAATTCGAAATTCGAAAACGGCAGCGGCGACGGCCACAAAACCGAGCGGTCTGGCTGCTGCCCACAAGAAACCCGTTTGTTTCAGCCTTGACGACACAATATACCTTAAATTGCGTTGGTCGACCGGTGTACCGTGATACAATGACTGGTTTGGATGGCACCGTGGATTCGAGTCGTAAGCTGGTGTTGCAAAACTCTAGCAAAGCTGTATCCCTCGTGGTGAAACTTTTATCGCCAGTTCACAATTTCGATCTTGGCAAACCGAGATTTTTCGATAATAACAGCAACAATGACAACCATTTGCCAGGGGATTCGGGTCTTTCTACCCATGAATGTGGTGACATTTTTCCTTCTGTTCTTCTTCCTTTAAATGATGACACAAATTTTTTCCCCTTGAAGAAAATCAAGATTAAGAAATTGTCGTACGGCGGTACCACTCTGCGTAATATACCTAGTTCCAAAAATTTCACAATATGTTACGATTCGTTACATACTGACGATAATCCATTTATTAATCAATATATTCATAATGACGAATCGTTTAATATTAAATTAGTCCTATCAAAAGAATGTGAGACTGTTTTTATGCCAAATTTAAATTTATATGAAAATGACTACGATCTATTTCATAATCCAAATAATTTATTATTAAATAATGACACTACTAACGACAATAAATTTGTTACCGTTATAACAGGGAAATTAATTATCGATGTCATTAAAGATTTATCATATAGTCCAATAATAATCAATTCTATCAAAATTAATTTATCATGTTTTATTACAGAATTTTTTAAACGTAATGATAAAAATTTAATTAATTTTGTTAAATTAAATTATAATAATAAAAATTTTAATATTCATATGCTACCAATTAAAAGATTACAAATAAATTTAATTAATGAAAATTTGATTCTAAATAAAATTTTGAAAATTGAATTACCATTTCAAATTAATTTAAATGAAAAGATGAATTTACCAAATCAAATTAATAATATCTTTGGTAAGACAAATTATCGTATTGAATCAATAATTAAGTTAGAAAAAAAAATTTTCTCAAAATTTTATAATATTATCTTATTAACTCAACCAATTAAAATTTTTAAAGTAATTTCAACAAAGGATATTGAAACTTTTAATAATAATACTGAACCAATTTTAAATTTTGGTAAATGGGAAAAATATAAAATTAATTATCAATATTATTTAAATAATAAAATTATTGAAATCGATCAAAAATTTAATTTATCGTTTGAACTTTTCAATGAAGATGAAAAATTTTATCAAGATTTTCATTTAATTAATTTTTCATTATATTTAATTCAAATAACATCGATACCAATTCTTGATAATAAAATTTTTATAAAAGATAAAGCCTATAAGAGACAAAAATTAATTGAACTTTGTAAAATTAATTTTCAAACCGATGAAAATGATACTGAAAAAAGATCAAATTTAATTAAATTTCAATTAAATTCAATTAAGATAACAAATTTTAATGAAACATTAAAATGTTCAAATTTGATCTATCCTTATTACTGTGAAATGAGTACAAAGGATAAGACAATGGCAAGACTCAAGATAACTCATCATTTAAATTTAAGATTAAAATTACAAATATCAACAGATTTCATTTTTTTACATTGCAAGATACCGATTATTCTTGTTGATAAAATAATGCTGTCAACGTTAACTTTACCCAGCTACGAACCCTAACCCCCTCACACAAGCCCTAGCTCCGTTTAATTTCACCAAGAAAAAAAATTGTGTCATTTTTGTGTCAACAGAAAAAAAAGAAAACCACGTTTTTAAAGTAAAAAACCTTTGAAGGTCACGTTCTTCTGCATGTGCAATTCTATATAAACATATCTATATTCTTTCATACTCACTTAACTATCATATATTCAAAAAATTATACTCGACTCACAAATATTCAGATTATACAAGTACAAAAAAAATTCATCATTATCCCCGTTTTGCAAACTCATTTTGACTATCAAAAATTTTTACTAATATACATATTCCTACTATAATGAATTCTAATCAGTCTCAACAAATTAAATTACCTTCCATTAAATCTTTATTAAACTCTATAGATAACGATAAAATAATTTCAAATTCTATTGATAATAAAAATAATAAAACCATAAATACAAATACAAATACAGATAATTTAATTATAAAACCTTTAAATTTAAATAATTTGAAAAAAAATGACTCAAATTTAAATAAAAGACAATCAAGATCAAATTTACCAAAAGAAACTATTCAAATTTTAAATTCTTGGTTATTAAATCATTTACATAATCCATATCCAACATCACAAGAGAAAAGAGATTTATTAATTAAAACAGGTTTAACAAAGATTCAATTATCAAATTGGTTTATTAACGTTAGAAGAAGAAAAATTTTCTCAGATTACTATGATTTAGCAAGTAAAAATAGTAATAATAATAATAATAGTAATAATAATACGGTAACTACAAATAATACAACTACAAATTTAAATGATTATATTAATGAAAAAGATGGTAATTTACCATTAACAAGAAGAAAAAAATTAATCGATAGACTAAAAGAATTGAAAAAACAAACTTCAAACAATGATATATAAGAATTAATATATTTAATCTTAGTTTTAATTTGATATTTTTTTTAAATGTTCATTATTATTCTAATCTTTTTAATAAGCAACAAAGGAAAAAAAAAAAAAAAGAAACGAAAGATGATTATCAAAGAAAAACGTGTGACGTAAAAAATCAAGATTTACGATTTAAAAAATTACAAGAGAGAGGGTAACGAAAAATAAACATTATCTTTGAAACATTATAAGAAATACTTGAACTTGTACTATTTATTATGATATTACACTTACCAAATTATTGATTTATGAAATGGTTATTGCCATTCTGTAAAAATTTTAAATATAACTTATTATTATTAAATTCCATTTATTTCATCTTTTTTTCCATAAAACTGTGTTTTCTATCAGATTTATTATCATAAAGGTATCATAATTAATATATCTTAAAGAAATAAGATATTTTCAATGTTTGAAATAATTTTAAAAATTATATACATTTAAACTTATGTTTGATAAGATTCATATATTATGGTTGAATATTGTCATTTAACCGATTTTCAGTTATTAAAAGAACTTCGATTATTGATGAAAGGTAACTTTTATGATCTGTATCACTTATCGCTTTTAATTTTTTAAAGTTTGTAATATTTTTTAAACGTGAATTATTCACTATGATTATCTGTTTTCATGGAAATAAATGATAAGTTAATTTATTCATATAATTGAAAATATTAAATTAATATTTCAAAAGTATGTATCAAATACCCTATTGCGTTGATTTAATTCTTCTTTATATTGTTATTTGATCAAACTGCTTCTAGATTTATATTTTATATAAGTAATTTGTTTTTTAAACATTTCATGATCCATCTATTCCTTTGATTCTTGAAATAAAATATTATAATAAATTACATCTCTTTTTTTTTTACCGTCGTTTTTTATGACTTGAATTTATTGATCTGACAAGTTTTTATAAATAGTGAATAATAATATATATTTTCACAATTAAAGATTTGTTGATTATTTTATTGTTGTTGTTTTTTTGCTAAATCCACTGGAATAAATTAGTGTTTCGTTGAAATGTTTAATTGTATGATTTTATACCACTAAATTAATAAATGACCATAATGAAATTTTGTTTGACTTGTTTTACAATTTCTAAATATTTTACGCTTAAATGTCCCTTGATTCTTGTTCAACTTGACGTTCATTCTTCATCTTTACGTTTATTTCTAAATTTGTTCCATAATATTTTTGAATCATCATTTACACAAACTAGATCAAATTGAAAAAAAATATTAAATGGGATTTTACCACTCTGAAATTGTAAATCATTTCAATCTGGGTGATCAATCACATTTGCAACTTTCTAAAGATTTTGAATTTTTAATTGATGCTAGTTTTTTATTCTACGTATTATTATTGATTCACATTTTATATTTTCAAACGACAGTAAAAATTTTCCATCTCATATAATGTGACACCTTCTGTTAGAAATCTTAACGCAATTTTTCACGTAATTACTCTCTATTATAATCTTTATTAAGACTCTCAAGAATAGTATATTGTTTACTCATATGTCTTCAAAATTATATAAAAAGACTCAACATTTTTGTAACTATAAACTGAACAATTTTACATTAGTGGTTCATATTAGTTTAATTTCCAATGAAAGTTAATTCATTTGACTTACTTTTAAAATTACATTAAATTATATTATAGTTGATACAGAAAAATAAATACTTGGAGTTTGTTTATTTTTTCAAGTATTTTATAGAGTTTAACAAAAATAAAAAGACAAAAAAAAATAAAAAATATTAAATAATAAAAAGTTCTGAAAAAGAATAAATTTATATTTTTTTTAACCATAAGAAAATTTAATTTGTTTTTTTTGAAAATTAATGATGAATTTATAAATTATCCATTTTTATATGATCAAACCTTGCTTTTTCCAAATTGTTAATTAAGTCAAGGAATAAAGAAACTCAATTTTGCTTATTATGAGTACAAATTCATTTCAGACGAATCTGTAATATTTAAAAAAAATGTTGACAAAAAAAATAAACATGTAACTATTAAAATTGACATTTTATTTTATATTTGAAGTCAATTGCTTAATTGTATTGTTCAAGTTATAGGTTTAACAATCAAATAATCAAACAATTCACGTTAATTTCAATTAGTCTTACAAAGTTGTTAAAGACTTTGAATGTTTCCTTTTAAAAGGTTCAACGTTCTTCAAGACATTTTATTAGAAATGTATTTTATCAAAATGTATTTTAATTTCAAATACTTTGACTTTAGATTCAATTTCATAAAAATTATCCGATATAGTGTAACGGCTATCACATCACGCTTTCACCGTGGAGACCGGGGTTCGACTCCCCGTATCGGAGTTTCTTTTTTTACTTTCTTTATCATAATAAATTTTCTATTGTTTGATAATTAAAATTTTTAAACCTATGATATATACGAATGACTGCTTCTTACTTTCAAGATGAAACAATTGATTGTTATCATTTTTAAATTCTTTATAGTTTAAATAATAAAAAAGCAAAACAAATTTTTAAAAGTAGAAACATACCGTAAAATATATAAAATATAAGAAAAAAAACAAATAAACAAACGATAAATATAGTAAAAAAAAAACAAAACAAAACGATATAAATGAAAAACTTTTTATCATTTTTTTTTAAATTGATGTGGTTTTAATAATTCAAAACTACACATCATTCCTGTATTAATACTTAATACAGCACCCCAATTTTCAAATTGACCACAATAATTTGGTGCACTAAAAATTGTAACTAATTTTTTTTTGGCAAAAAATTCATAACCTTCTTCAACTACCATATGACCTCTAATAATTAAATCAAAATTAAATTTTGAACAAAAATCTAGGACATTTTTTTTGGAAAATGTATATGAAACACCTCTATCATTATTTAATGACCAATTATTAACTTTTGAATCTGGATCACTCCAAAGTAAATCTGTTAATAACCCATCATCTGGGATATCAGTTGGTCTAATAATATCATTATTAATTTGTTTTAAATTATTTAAATTTGGTGAAATACCACCATGAACACAAAAAATTTTATTATTAATTGTTGCAGCAATTGGTAAACAATTAAAGACATCTATAAAAGATTTCCAAATTTTTGTATTTTTACGTCTTTTACATTCATCATAAAATCCATACATTTTAGTTACATTAGCTGATTCATGATTACCTCTTAACATGAAAAAATTATTTGGAAATTTAATCTTATAACATAATAATAGTAAGATTGTCTCTAGAGATTGTTTACCTCTATCGACATAATCACCTAAGAATAAATAATTTGTTTCATTTGGTAAACCACTTAATTTTAAAATTCTTAAGAAATCATTAAATTGACCATGTAAATCACCAACGATCTTTATAGGAGCTTGTAATTTTAATAAAGTTGGTTGATTTAAAAAAATTTCTCTTGAAATTGAACAAATTAATTGAATTTCCCATGAATGAAATGGGAAATTTCTTGAATTATATTTAAAATTATTATTATTTAAATTTTTATTATTCTTATTTGGTATTGTTGGAATATTTAATTTAATTAATTTTTTAATTGTTTCATCTAAATCAATACCTTCACGAGATAATGGATCATTTGGATATCTTTTAATAAAAATTGAATTTTTTCTTGGTTTATGTGAAGTAGCATTTCCATTTATAGGTAAACTTGAAGAAGAAGTTAATTTTTTAGTTCTTAAGAAAGGTGAAGAAACAGGTGATGAAGAAGAAGAATAAGATGATGGTGAGGAGGAAGATACTGATTCTGATAAAATTGATGATAATTTAGATTTTGAATTTAAATTATTATAATTATTAATAGGGGAGACATATTTCATATAATTTTTTGATATAGAATTAGAAGTTGACGAAATTGATGATGGTGCAGTTGACAGTGATGATGAGGGAAAAGATGATGATAAATATGATGAAGTAGCTGATGTTGAAAAATAAGAAGAATTAACAGGTGAATCTATTGTTGTTTCAATAATTTTTTCTTCAGCAATGGTTGACATAACATTTGTTGGAGTTGTTGAAATGGATGGTTTTGTAGAATTATAATTTTTTGGTACATCAAAAGATGAATTTGGAATTGAAACAGCAGTAGAAACAGAACTTAATGATGTTGAAGATGAGGATGCTGATGATGCTGATGATGATGAATTATTAATCGTATACTTTGAGAAAGCTTTTGTTACAGTCATGTCGATATTTAATAAATCTATTTCATGATCCTCTTTATGAATTCCATTACTACTATGATGATTATGATTATGAATGTGGTTATGATTATGATGGTTTTTAGTTTTATTTTTTTTGTTATTGTTATTACTGTTAGTAAAATGACGATGATTACTGTTTGAATAATCGATATTGGCATTTTTTAATTTGAACTTGTTATTATTATTTACTAAAATATTATTTTGAATTTTATTTATATTTGTACTTGATACTGAATGGTTAGAATTTGAAGATAAACATGATGATTGATCATTAATAGTATTTAATTTATTGATAGTAGGTAAAGACCTACTATCATCTGGGTCATTAGGTTCGTTATTGTTTAGTTCATCTGTTGTTTGAGTTGATGAATTGGAAGTGTTATTACTGTTTTGATTTGAGACAGTGAAGTTATTATTTGAGTTAGACGGGCTTCTTTTCTTTCTCATATATGTGCTATTGAACCTGCTAAATACTTATAATGAAGGATTGCTTATTTGAAAGATAGAATATAAAACTATTTTTGAATTTGAAACGATAAGATTATTTTTTCTTAAACGTGTCTAATAGGATGTAATAATACGATTTTTTTTAATTAATAAAAATAATTGCGATGATCAGTTGTAATAAACTTTTGAAATGCTTTATTATAATATGAAATTTTTTGTTAAGGGTTGTTTTTAACTATTGTGGTTACGGTTGTTAAAAACGGTTTTGAATTAATTTCAAATAATTAAATTTCAGTCTTGTTTGTCGCCACCACCGAAAGACGAAGAAAAAATTCAATAAATTTTTTGTTGACGGAAAAAACCGGGCAACGGTTTTCCTTAAACGAGTTTTGCGAGTTTCGCAAAAGAAAATCCGAAAAAGCGGAGGGCTTGTTAGGGTTTGGGGAGGGCGGTTAGGGCACGCGAGGGTTTGCAATTATTTCTTTGGTTGTTTTCTTCTTTACATTAAAATAAACTAGAAATGCTTCAGAAGAATCTGCATGGAACAATTATTAATTTTGCAGAAAATATCACTGTAACAGAATATTATACAAAGATGCAAAATGATCAGATAAGTAACGAAGGGGTAACCTCAGTGGTTACAGAAACTTCTGTGGAATTGACAGCAAAGAATGATGCTGATCAATTGAAATATGAAATGGATGCAGATGTCGATGAAGAAGGTGAAACTAGATGTGTTTGTGGTGAAATAGATCCTCCTGATGAATCTGGTCTCTACATCCAATGTGAAAAATGTGGTACATGGCAACATGGTTATTGTGTTGGTATCACCGGTGGCTCCAAAGAAGCTCCTGATAAATATTGCTGTGAAATTTGTAGACCTGATTTACATAATCTATATTTGACAGATATGGGTGATAAAAGATCAATTTATAAACCTGCACAAGAGAGAAAAAGACAAATGAGAAGAAATAAAAGAAATCATAAAGTTCAAACTACAGATATAGATATTAAAATTGAGAAACAAAGTAATAGTGAAGATGAAAATTTTCAAGATTTAAAACAAAATGATGAACAAGAATTAGATCTTGATAAAATAAATGATATAGATACTGTCAATAAAGACGACGAAGACGATGACGATGATGACATGGAAGTTGAAAAACAAGAGGATACAAATACTTCTGTGGAAAAGACTAATGATAATGAAGATAATATAAATGATGAAGATGAAAGAAAATTACAAGATAGAAAAAGAGCTACATTTTTAGCAAGAGAAGAAATTCAATATCAAATTATGTTAGAAAAAGCAATTAAAGAAAGTAAAAGAACTTCTGTTTCCGAATCTGCAACTGGTACTACTAGAGATTTAAACTTAAATGAAACTAACGTAAGTGAGAGCAATTCTCCTTTAATTAGTAATAATAATAGTAATAATACATTGGAGTCCGATTCAAGCAAAGATTCATTTGCCGATTCAACAGCCGTTAATTCAGAAAAACCAAAAGAAATTATTAAAAATGTGGAAATTGAAAATGATATTGATAAATCAATACCAGGTACTATTCAACCTACTTCCAAACTTATGGAAAAATATAAATCAAATCAAACTACTCCAATAAAGAAATCATCACCAAGGATCTTAAAACCAAAACCTACCATAAGGCGAGCAATATCAAATAATTCTCTTCAAACAAATAATCAAAGAAAAAAAAATCCTAGAACAACTAGTAATAATTATAAAAATAATGAAATTGATATAACTAAACCTGCTATTCCAAGATTACCTCCAAAACAAACATCATTAAATGAAATGCAAAGAAGATTACAAGCAATCTTAGAATTTTTATCAAAAACACAATATGAAATTAATCAAGAAAATTTAACTAAACTTTCATTAACTAAATTTGTTGAAAATGAAACTTTTACTTCAAAAGTTAATGATATTTTTAATGAAAATAATAAAAATTTAATATTAATGGATGAACTTACCAAAAATATTATATCATGGGAAGAAAAATATTCATTTAAAAATTAAATAAATTATTTATAATATTCTTTTAATTTAATTTTATTTTATTTGTATGCATAATCGATTATATATATGATTGAAATTTTAATAAAAAAAATAAACATATATATATATATATATATAAGCTACCTTAAAAAATTTAAAAATTTATTTGTGTTTAATATTGAAGTACCTCCAAGAATAACTCTCATCTTACCTTCTTGATTTTTATTCATCATTTCATTAAATTCATAAACAAATCTACTTTCTTCAAATGTAACACCACCAACAATAAATAAAATAACATCTTGCGGTGGTGGTCTTTGAATATTTTTGGAAACATTTTTATTTAAAAAGGAAAATTGGGTTTCAGATAATTTACCACTAGACAATTCAGTTAAGCATTTAGAAATCTTTGGAACATATTGCATATAAACATTTTCAGGAGATTTGGACATATTTCTTCTATGCATTTCCATTGTGGTATTAAATTTTTTAGTTAATTCACTAAATAAAAAATCTTGTTTAATGTTATTTGTATTCGATGTAATATTATTTTTTGAAAGTCCCGAACTAGCTTTATTATAATCTTGAAAATATTTTCTAAATTTGTGTAAATAATTTATATCTTCAATGGGTAAAAAGTTTTTTAAAATTTCTAAAATTTCATTAATCTTTTCAATGTCTCCTGTAAAATTATTATAATCATGATTTAATAAATATATACATGAAATTTTTAATTTATAATAATTTTCTAAATTTGGATTTTTCAATAATTTTAAAAGTGATTCAAAATCTTCAGAATTATTTTTATGAACGGTTAAGTTTTGTTCAACTTCACTTAATTCCCAAACATTTTCATCTCTTAATTTTCTATCTAATTCTCCAACTATAGCCATATGTTTAGAAACATTTCCGGATAATTTTTTAAATTCAGGAAATCTTTCAATAAATTTTTTAATATCATCAATGGTATTAATTTGACTACTAATCTGTGCAGTATCTTTATATTTACTAACATAGTCTTTAACTTTATCACCTAATTCACCAAAATTTAAATACATAGTTTCATGGAAAAATTTGTCCTCCTTAGATGATAATGTAACTTTTGACATGGTTTGATCAATTTCTGGAACACTAGATAAATCAACAACATTTCCTTTTATACCAATGTATTCATTAATCATAGATTGATAAGTCCATGGTTGTAGTAATGAGGTTATTGGATCACTATTTCTATCCATTATAATTAAACAAGGATCGGAATCCATTTTGGGAAAATCAAATAACATCTTTTCATTTGTATTAATTTCATTTGAAATATTTTTAGCTAATCTTAAACATGCTTTACTATTGGTATCATATCTTATATCCGGATTTATTTTCAATGACAATAATAATGAAGTTAAACTGTTGGTACAATTAATTAATGAATCTTGATTCCAAGTAAATTGATTTGTCAATAAACTATTTGAAGGTATTTCAAATGAAAATAAATAATTATTTATAATTTGATAATCTTGAAATATTTCTTCTACCTTGACAACTGCACCTAAATTATCAGCTTCAGCTAATCTTTCTAATTGAGATTTACTTACCATATTATTGAAGAAAATATGATATTCCGCATACTTTGGGTTAAGTAATTCTTTTGCTAAAGCATCAATAGTTTCATCAGTAGGTTTAACGTATACTAAACATTTTAAATGTCTCATAATATCCCGATTATTATTTTCAACAGTATCAACCAAATAAATCTCATTATTTAATAAATCACTTTGCGTAGCACACATAGAAATAATAGGTGTAGTATGACTATCTAACAATAACACTTTAATCCTATGAGCATCATTCAAATCCCTATTATTAATATCAGCACCTTCAATGCCTAACCCTAAACTGAGACCATTGCCATTACTGACTCTTGCCTGAGAATTAAATATCTTTTTTATATAAAAATCACCAACTTTATATAAATCCATTTTAAAAATCAAGTATTTCAAATAATCTCTTTGATCTTTGCTAGATCTTTTCTATATGAAATACAAACACGGTTGTTTTGTATGTGTCTAATTATTCAATTGCCAATTTTCTAATTGGGATTTTCAAGTTTCGCATTGTTTGACAGGAAACAAAAAACAGTATATATAAAATTCAAAGTGTTGATAATAACGAACTTTTATTAAAAATTGAAAGATAAGAAACTTTTGTATTAAGAAAAGACATATTTATTGCAAGAAAAACGTTTAACGAAAATGGTGCAAAGGGGAAGGTTTATTGATATTGAACAGACAACTTCTCCGAATAATTTGAAACCTATTCGACAATTTACCAGTCGGTCTAGAGCAAAGAGTACAGCAAATTTTAAAGGATTAAGAAAAATCTTAACTCATGATGGAATTGTTTTGGATAAAGATCCCATGAGATCGGCAAAGTCGAGCGATGCTTTGTTTAGAAAGAGAAATATTAGTGGACTTAATATGAGTGCACTTGGAAGAGTGAGATCTAATCCAAATGCTGTAGTAGGAATGAGTTCCCATACACATGGTAATATAGGAAGTCCCGGATTAAGACCAAGAAGAACTAAAAGTACTCATTCTGTTTTAAGTTTACAAGAAGTTAATGAATTATACAAGAATGGAGGTTTGATCGCTGACGATGACGAAGAAGAAGTTGAGTATTTCACAGATGAAGAAGAACAATCTCAAAAGAATCATGAAAATAATTTACCAAACGAAATAGTAAAAAACAATAATAACAAAACCAATGATAAAGGACTTCTTTCGATCGATGGTATAATGGCTGTAAATGATGACAGGATTGAGATCAATAATGTTAAGGATAACAATTTAGAAAGCCTTCAACCGATACAGAGAATAAGTAAGCTTAGTTACAAACCACCATCAAACCTAATCGTGAATAAAGTTAAAAACTCAGAGCATGAGAAGAGGAATGATAACATTGATAATGATAGTGATAGTGATGATGAAAAGGGTCGTTCATTAGAAATTGGAAATAGAAGAGGAATCATACCGCCTGAAAATTCATTGTCAAGATCTAATAATTTTAATTTAAATATTAATGAACCAGATCGTCGTCGGACATTAAGTACTGGCGATGATCATATTGAGACTGCAAATATAAAAGAGATCGGATCAGAACATAATCTTGATTTACAATCTAATGAGTTAACAAGACAAACAACTAAACATAAAGTCAAAAATCAAGCGTTTCCTGATGCAGATAATGCATACGAAAATAATGATAGAATTACAGTTGAACCTACTCAAAGTGATCAACCAAATAATTTCCCAAATGATAATGCAAATGAAGAAATAACAAATAGTATAAAGGAACAGTATATACCTGATATGATTCTTTCACAATCTACTGGAGTGGAAAGAAGATTTGATAATCCATCCTCTATACAAAATTCGCTTGGTATAGAATTTCAAGAAAATGATAAAAAAAATTACCAAGAACATGATTTAATAACAAATAATAATACAGAGCCAAAATTTGAACGTTCAAATAATTTTATTGAAAGGAATCAAGAATTACAAAAACTAAATAATAATAATAATCCTCATAATATAAACGACGAAAGCAATGTGGCTCAAAATATCTCTAATGGAAATCATAATAATTTTATGAATGAGAATAAACCCAAACGGCTTGATTTTTCTAATTCCTTTTCAAGCTTAGCTAATAATTTACAGAATGCAAATTCTCCTAACGTCAATAAGTTACCAAATGTAATTAATAATATTAATGATAACTCAAAGATCAAATCGACATTAGGATCTAATAGAAATACACATGGAACCTCAGATAAAAATAACCATTCTTCAATAACTCCATTAAGTAACCTATTTCACAGAAAAAACGTACATATAAACACCGATAGTAACAAAATTGATTCATCAAAGTTATCTGATATTGTCTCACCTAATAATAAGTCGACGAACAATAATAAAATAAACAATTTTTCTGATTTTTTAAAATCTGATGGGATTGACGGTGAATCTAGAACGCAAAGAAAGTTGTGGTTACAAAGAGAGAATTCAATTATGGATTTAAATTTACAAAATGGTTCTAGTGATTCAATCTTAATGACTACAAATATTGAAGTGAAAAGGGAATTTGAAAGAATATCACATGAATATGCTAACGTCAAAAGATTTTATAATCCCTTAGATGCATCAATTGCAAGGTTTGAGTCTAATAATCAATTAAAAACAGAGGATAGTCATAACACGTTAAATTCAAATGGAAGTTCAAAGACCACAAATAATAAGAATGCTTACCATCATTCATCGACAAGATCGAACCAATCGAATAATGAATTTTTTGTTGATTATAGTTCTAGTCAACCAAATTCTATGAAAATTGAAGAAGTTTTACCAAAATCTCAAAATTCAAAATTACAACGAGTATTAATGTCAATGTGGAAAGATGCATCCATGACTTTCAATAACGAGATGAATCCTCTTAACAAATCTATGGGTATGGACAATACAAACGATCTAAATAATAATCAAGGAAGGGCTGGAAATGCATTGAATCGTAACAGTGGTGGTGCGAATTTGATTAGTAACAAGAGTTACTCACATTTAAACAATATAAATCAATCGGTAACAGCAAGACATTCTTTGAAAAACGCAATGGGATCCCTAGGGAACACACCACATCAAAGAATGATAAATTCATTGCAACCAACTACTAGAGCTGTAAACCGCAGACAGGAGTTTGGAAGTCATCAGAAACAAACTATCCAACAGTCTATGCAACAAAATCGAAATAGATAATAAAATATCATTGTTGAAACTCGCGTAATCTCATCGCGTTTCTGTAAGACACAGTTTGAAAAATTTTTCAGTGAAAAATATTTCACAATTAGTTATATATCTGATAAACAATAATATAAAAATTATATAATAAAACTATTCAAAGAATCGTTTGACGAAGAAAAAAACAATAAAGAGAATGACTGTCGAATTAAAGGACGTATCTCATTATGGTCCGTCATTATGTTTGAAATTTAATGACAATTTTAAAGATTTTCTTTTTGTTGCTGTTGGTCCTTTTATTCAGGTTTATGATTATAAAACTAAAAAATTAATTAATAAAGTTAGAATATTTCAACGTAATAAAGTCCATGGTTTTAATTTTTCGAAAGATAGTGAAAAATGTATCATTTATGGTGGTAAATCTAGTTCTATGGTTGACGTTGAAGAGTTGATTAATGAGAGTGACGTAACAGACAAAGAAAAGACATGTCTTGAATGGATCGTATATGGTACATTTAATTTTAATAGTGATGGTTATTATTTATTAACTTGTTACAATTTAGTTCTTGTAATTGATTTGGAAGGTAAAATATTACAAAAGAAAAGTTTATTAAATGAAAGATCTATTCTTTATTCAGGATCTATTAAAGTTATGTCAGAAAAAAAAATATTAATCAATGCTGGTACAGTTATGGGCGGTGTTCTTATTTGGAATTTAAATAAAGAAGAAAAACTTTATAATTTAACAGGTCATGAAGGTTCCATTTTTTATGTAGTAATTAGTGAATACGGTAAATATGCAGCAAGCTGTTCTGATGACCGTTCTATAAGATTATGGGATTTATCAAATGGTAAAGAATTATCTATTGGATGGGGCCATACTGCAAGAATTTGGAACTTGAAATTTTTCAATAACGATACACAATTAATTAGTGTATCAGAAGACTGTACCTGTAGAGTTTGGGATCTTGTTAAAACGAGTACATCCGATAATGTAACATTAGTAATGAAAAATATTTATGAAGTTCATTTGATTAAAAATGTATGGGGTGTTGATGTAGAAGAAAATAAAATGATTGCGGCAACATCAGGTAACGATGGTAGAATCAAATTGATCGATTTAAAACAATCATCTAGACATGGAGATGAAGAAAAATCATTCACAATATCTGAAATTGAATCGAAATTTAACATTGGACTTGATAAGAAAGAAATATTTAAAGGTTTCCATTGGTTTGATTTTGGTCTAGTCGCAATTACATCTTTAGGTAAAATTTTAAAATATGAAAATCATGCACAAACGTGGGAATTCCTTCAACAAGATGATAGGTTAGTTTCCTATTCTAATACTAATGGTATTTGTGATGAAACCGGTAAGAATAACGTGGCTATTTTCTCTAATAATAAAGCAGAATTATTAATTTTAAATTTTTCAAATGATGGTAAAACAGTCAATGGTTCTTTATCCTTAAATGTCGAAGAACTAAACAAAACAGTTAATACTATTGTTACAAATTATGATAAAAATTTTTGTTTAATAGCATTAGAATCACCAAATCCTCAACATAAATTTATTGTTCTTCAAATCAATTTAGAAACTTTAGAAATTGTTAAAAAATTTCAATTTAATAAACCTGATAACTTCGTTTCTTCATGTCTATCAGTAAGTGCTTGTAAAAACTTTTTATTAGTTGGTTCTAGATTTAGTACTATTGCAATCTTTGATTTAAATTATCCTGAAAACGATGCCTACATGATTAGAAAGATAAATCCAGGTGATTCTACCACATCTATCAAATATATTGAAACTAAGGATAATTTAGAATTGTTTTCAGTTACTAATAGAGATGGTTATTATAATTTTATAACAATTGATTTTAATAAGATTAAATCTAATGAATCAGTTTATGAAATAATCCATTCAAATAAAGTTATTAAAGGGTTTTTAGAAGGCGCATTTTATAACGAATCTCAAGAATATATTACATATGGATTTAAATCAAGTTTATTCTATATGTTTAATGAAAAGAATGGTTATGAAATTGCAAGTCAAGTATGTGGTGGAGCTCATAGACAATGGAAATTATGTTCAATTAAAGACAATGGATATATGTTAATTTATATCAAAGCATCAGAATTACATTTTAGAAAAATTTATAAACCATTTATTCCTGAAACTTTAGAAGATGGTATACACGGTAGAGAAATTAGAGATATAAGTATATTACCAAAGACAATTAATGACAAGTACGAACCTAAAGATGGATATTTATTTGCTACAGGCTCTGAAGATACCACTGTAAAACTTTGTAAATTTAATCCTAATGATGGGAAAATTATTAATTATTGGACTGAAAGAAAACATGTATCAGGTTTACAAAGATTAAAATTTATTAATGATAGATTAATGATTTCATGTTCAGCAAGAGAAGAATTATTTTTATGGAAATTGAATGATAATTTTAAATCTAATCCATATATTATTATTAGAAAAACTTTACCAACGTTAAGTACACATCCTGATTTAAGAATTATGGATTTTGATACAATTTTTATTAATAATTCTAATGATTTTATTTTATCAACAGTTTATTCAGATTCTTCAATTAAATTATGGTATTATAATTATGAAAAAAATATTTTCAAAGAAATTTGGAATAATCGTTATAAAACATGTTGTATTTTCAATACGTCGTTAATTATTTTTAAGAATGAAATATATTTAATTATATCACCAACAGATGGATTTTTATTGGCATATAATATTTCAAAAGAAATATCTAATTTTGAAGTTGAAGATAATGGACTAGTTAAAATAAATATAGAATTTAATGAAGTTATTAATTCAACGATAGAGCCTGAATTATCATTACAAGTACATAAATCAGGTATTAAAACTTTAGATATTTCTATTAATGAAAATGGAAATTATTTTAAAGTTTTCACAGGTGGTGATGATAATGCCATTGGAATGAGTAAAATTACAAAAGATAACGTTAATGATAAATTAGTTGGGGAAGTTACTTGTATGTTAAACGATGGTGCTTCATCAACAGTAACATCTTGTAATTTATTTGATAATGATACAAAATTATTGACTACATCTGTTGATCAAATGGTTCGTGTTTGGGATATTTCGAATGATGAATTGAAATTAAATAATGCGAAATATACTACAATTGCTGATACAGGTTCTAGTGATGTTATTAAAACAGGTGATTCTACAACATTACTTATCGGTGGTGTTGGTTTATCTGTATGGGAAGAAAAGAGTTGATTTCATTTTTGCAATGGACAATATTTTCATTTTTAATTTCAAAAATTGCATTTAATTTACAATAATATCTAAAATATTTAAAATATTTTTATTTATTTATTTATTTATTTATTTACATATAATATTTACATTGACATATGATTCTTTAAAAACCTATTATTATTGGGAAAGACGGGAAACCAGATTTAAATTTAACCTTGACGTTGTTTATGTTTTTGATTTGATTTACAATAAACATAAACTCTACCTTTTCGTCTAACAATATAACAATCTTTACAGAATTTTTTCAATGCAGACCTAACTTTAAAACCTCTAGTAATATTTAGCATACCTAAAGAGGAATTTTTCAATGATGAAACATTCGAAGACATTGTTAAGAATCTGTTTGTGACAGCATTTGAATATGTCCTATGGAGTAATTGATTTAACAACCCCATATTTGACATTGCAGTTTTTGGCAAAGTGCTACGAACTAAACTTTGAAACATGATGTTACGAGTGCTGAGTGCAGGAAAGACGGTCTGTTATAAACACAAACTCTACTTTACCTAACTTTAAACCATGTTTTATAAAGTTGCTTTGCAGTTATTTATTCGTTTTCATTGCGAAATATTGCAAATTTCAATCACGAAACACGAAAAAAGTCACCCGGAAACGTCTTTTTCACCAAAATTTTTTCTTTTTTCGAATCTCAAAGTTTTTAAAAATCGATGGCAATTTTTTTGCAGATGAACAAAACTATCAAAATCACTAAAAACATCAAACAAACACAACAGTGAATATTACCGGTTATTTTACGTCGAACCAATCCAGATTCTCTCTTATTGGAATATATTCAAACTACCCTCCCGTTACGTTTACTGGAAAAGTACTTTAGTTACCAAAAAAAAACAAAACTTTTTTCTTTCCTCATTGTCATCTAGACTAAATTTTGATATATAAGAAGTTTTAAAATATTATTTTAATCTTTTCATTTCATTAATATTTTTTTTTTTGATTATAGAAAATTTACTTTATTATAGAATTAACCGCATTTTATTTTACAATTCAATAATTTGCCTTCATTTTAATTTTCATTCACTTTCATTTTAATTTAATTCCAAGGACACTTATTTATTTTCTCTGTCATTCTTTTCTTTCCCTAATATTGCGATTCTTTTTTTTTTATATTTCAATTCCAATTTAATATTAATTTGCAATTTATTCACATTTTTTAAACTCTTTCAATTTATTCTTTTGAATTACTATTTCTTTTCATATCATAAAAGTTTCTTCCCATTTTTCATTCTTTTATTAGATAAACTGTATTTTTTTTGCCTTCCCATTTTAATTTTAACGTTTGATTATTCATATTATTCTAAAAAAAAATTCTTTAATTAGTTTTAACAAAAAATCATCATGACATCCTATTCAAATTCTTCATATACTACCCAAAATCAAAATAATAATAATAATAATAGTAATAATAATAGCAATTCATTTACCAATTATTCAAATAATGATTTTTATTTGAATAATGAAATTAATGGAAATATTATTAATTCAAATGATAAATTATCATTTTATCCGTATAATCAATCTTATGCTTCACAACAACAACAACAACCTCAAATTCAAAATTATTTCAATAATAATAGTAATAGTAATAACAATTTTGAAAATAGTTCTATAACTCTTTCTTCTCCTTCTAATATACCAACAAATTTAAATATGAATTTTGATAATTACGATAATAATAATAATAATAGTAATAGTTTTAATTTTGATCAAAATGATTTATTATTAATTGATAATCAAATGTCAAACATGAATTTAATGTCTGATTCATATAATATTAAAGAAAATCAAAATGATTTTTTTTTAAACAATAGTAATATATATGATAATAATATTAACATCAAAAATAATCAATATCAATTTATAAATGAACAAGAATTAAATCAGCAATCAAAAAATTCAATTAATAATTTTAATCAAGTCTCAACTCCATTTGGTGTTGTGGCTACTGCAACAGCAATTGCGAATGCTAATACACCATTTAATCAACAAAAAACAATTCAAACAAACAATCCATTAAATTTCACCAGTGCACCAAGTAGAACTGTTTATTTAGGTAATATTCCATTAAATTTAACTGTTAAAGAATTATTAGATCATGTTCGCAGTGGTGTTGTTGAAGATGTTAAAATTTTACCAGAAAAGATGTGTGCTTTCATTTCTTTTGTTGATGAAAGTTCTGCTTTATTATTTCATTCTGATGCCATCTTAAAGAGATTAAATATTGATGGTAGAGACATCAAAATTGGTTGGGGTAAGACAACAAGAATTGATCCAATTGTTGCATTAAAGATTTCAAATGATGATGCTACAAGAAATGTTTACATTGGTCAATTAAATGAAGAACCAATTATTAATGATGAAATTATTTTAAGAAATGATTTAAAACAATTTGGTGAAATTGATTCAATAAAATTAATTAAAGAGAAAGGTATTGCTTTCATTCATTTTGCTTCAATTTCAATGGCAATATCTGCTGTAACAAATTTATCAAATATTAATAATAAATATTTAAAGAAAAAAATTTTTTATGGTAAAGATAGATGCGCTTTTATAACAAAGACACAACAACATAATGCTGCACAATTTTTAGGTGTTCAATCAGGTTTAGAAAAATTAGTTCAATTTACTGATCGTGAATTTATTTCAAATGCTCTTTTACAACAATCTGCCGCAGCAGCAGCGATTGCTACATCAGCTGGTGGTCCAAATAATTTAGGTAATAGAACAATTTATTTAGGTAATTTACCTAAAGATATTAAAGTTGAAGAAATTTGTAATGTAGTTCGTGGTGGACTTTTACAAAATATTAAATTATTATCGGATAGATTTGTTTGTTTTGTTACATTTATTGATCCTGCTGCTGCGGCACAATTTTATGCAATGACTTCGTTACATGGTTTAACAATTCAAAAGAAACGTTGTAAAGTTGGTTGGGGTAAACATTCTGGACCTTTACCAAATGCTTTAGCATTAGCTGTAAGTAATGGAGCATCAAGAAATATTTATTTAGGTAATATTGATAATAATAATAGAGAATTTTTCAATGAAGATAATTTAAGAAACATCTTTAAACAATATGGTGAAGTTGAACAAATTAATTTTTTACCAGAGAAAAATTGTTGTTTTGTTAATTTTACAAATATTAATAATGCAATCCTGGCGTTAGATAAGATTAAATCTATACCAAGTTTCAAAGATTTGAAGATTAATTTTGGTAAAGATCGTTGCGGTAACGTTCCACATCAAGTACGTTAATGTGATATATTGTATATATGTGATATATTGTATATATTTGATATATTGTATATATTTGATATATTGTATATATGAGAACCCTAACCGGTTGTTATAACCCTAACCGTGCAAATCTAGGGTTATGCACTTCTAGCCCCGCAACCCTAAATTGTCCCACATAGAAAATTGTTGTGCGGCTTTTTCTGTGCAACCCCCCGAAATCCTTTGAAATATGACAATGTTAAGGGTATTTATTATGAATAAAAAAGTGATTTGGTTGCAATAACAACAAGGAATTATCACCAGTTTTCTACAATATATAAGCCATAATTTTATAATTGTTTAATTGATACGCATAAAATATATAAATTACTAATTGCGCCTTAAATTTCAATATCGTATACTTTATCAAAATGGTGGAAGTTCAATATCCTAATAGGCACGTCGACTTCAAAAATTTAAGAATTGCTGGTGATTTTAATCATTGGCAAGCTCAATCGATGAAAAAATTTATTTCTAATACATCAAATATTATTTATACTTTTAAAATTGATGATAAATATTTACAAACTTGTATTAATGATCAAGGTAGTAGTGATGGTGAAATTATCATTCATTTTAAATTTATTGATGATTTTGATAAATGGTTTACTGTAGATGATTTTAATTTAGTTACTGACGAACATAATAATGTTAATAATGCAATTTTATTTAAATTTAAAAATGGTAAAATTATTGATGACAGTAATGAAGTCTCCCAAGAAATTTTAGATGAAGAACCAATTGAAATTGCTGATACTCCAGAGACACCATCTCCAACAATTAAAGATACTACAGAGTCAGAAAAGGAAAAATCTGATTTAAATTTGAACAAGAGTTTTCTAGATGATGACACAGTATTGGAAAATGATAATAAACAAACGGTAGTGACAGAAAAAAATGACAACGATAATACTGTAGATGATAGTAAGGAAGAACTTGAAAATTTTTTAAAAGAAAAACCAATCGAAATGGCTTCTACTCCTGAAAGATCTTCTCCAATAATTAATGCTACTATAAATCAAGAGAGAAAAAATGAAAAATTAAATTTAGACAAAAGTTTTTCAGATGATGATACTGTCTTAGAGGATGATACCAAACCGATTAAAGAGAAAGAAGATTCAAATGTAAGTAATGATAATTTGTTGAATGCTGCAAATTTCAATAAAGAAATTATTGAAGCAACAAAAATTGAAAAACCATTAGAGAATTATTCTCCAACAACTAAAAATGATTTTAAAGAGAAATCTGCAAAACCTTTACAAAAGGATAAGGCACTTGATACACAAAAATCTTCAAATAAGGAAAATACCTTGAACAAAGAGAAATTTTCAAACTTCAATTACCATAATACCGTTAAAGATAACAAAAAAGCAGTAGATGAAATAATAGAAAAACAACCAACAAAGATTGAAAAACATTCAGAGACAACTCCCCCAACAATTAATAATGATTCGCATGAAAAAAAGATAGATTTAAATGAAAATCATGAGAAAAAGATAGATTTAAATGAAAATCTTCAAAAAAATGATACTATTCCCACTAATAATAATCAAAAAACTTTATCAAATAATAATAATTCATCACCAGTTATTCTCGCAAATGAAAATATAAATGTTACGAATGAAATTGAAACTGATATTGATGACACTGAAACTGATATTGATGAAGTTGATGAAAGTTTATTTTATTCTCCAAGAGGTGTTACAAAAAATTCTTCTCAAGAAAATATATCACAATCGAATAACTATAATAAAACAAATGAAATTAATTTTGGTAATGAATTATTACAAAATAATGATAATAATAATCCAGCAGAAAATGAAGTAATAGATACAAATAAAAATATTATTGAAGCTAAAGATACAAAACATTTTAATAATTTTTTACAAAATATTATTAATTTTTTCACTTCCATTTTTGGATCATGGCTAGAATGTTTTAAAAGATCAACCGAAAGTACTTAAAAAAAAAAAAATAAAAAAAAAATATTAAAATGTAAAGAAAGAAAAAAAAACTTTTTTATTATTATATAATAGACTTTTATTTGAATTTATATAAAGAAAAATTGCTTTGAGAAAAATTTTTTAAAATAAAATTTTCTTTAACATTTAGTTTATATAATAATATTACCAGTAAAGAACAGAAAAAAATATCAATTGAAATTTTGAAAGTTTAGAAGTGAAAAAGAAAAAAGTTTAATACTTTAAAAATTCAAATCAACTAATATAATGGTTGACCTGGACTTAATTTTAACCAATGCCAGTGTGCCTTAGCATCAGCTTCTCTCTTGTATAAAGGTTGACCTGGACTTAAGGTTAACCAATGCCATTTAGCGTCAGCATCAGCTTCCCTCTTGTATAATGGTTGACCTGCACTTAAGGTTAACCAATGCCATTTAGCTTCAGTATCTCTCTTGGCTAAGTCAGTTGAATCTTCTTCATTTGCTTGTGCTAAAATAGTAGTGTTAACAAATAAAACACCTGATGATGTTTCATTTCTGAATGGAATTAAAGCAACATCATTATCACCAGCTAAATCTAAGTAACTGATGACAGCTTCAGCTGGAATTTCTTGAGTTGATTCAGTTGAATTAACTTCAGAGGTTTCGGCCATAACAGTAGCAGAAGAAAATAAAGAGAAAGCAGATAAAATGGTTGAGAATTTCATTTTTGGTTTAATTGGTTGTTTGTTTGTTTGTTGAGATGCTATTTGTTTATATGAATAACAAACATTATGAAATATATTTGAACTACTCTGTAAACATTTGTTCTTTATATAATATTTATTTTCTATATTTAATTTTATTAATATAAAATTTTTTTCACTGTGTAAAATCATTTTATTACTAATTGTAGCAAAAATAACGTTTCATGTTAATTTTTACATCAATTTTTCTTCAAAAATAGAACTCCTAACAATCAAAGTAAGAAACCTCAATAAAATTTTTTTCAAATTACTTTCATGTGTTTTAAATGTCTAATTTTTTATTCCAAAATGGAATTTATTGTTTTAAACATAGTGTCATTGATGGCCTAACAAGGAAAGTGCGACACACTTGCAAAAAAACTTTTCACTGAAAAAAAAAAAAAGAAACTATTGCGCATGTCAAAATACAATAAGATCAAGACAATTGCCGAAAGTGGTTTTAATGAATTAAGTAATTAATTTGAAACGTTTTACATATGACACTATACATTCAATTCTGAGCCAAGAAAGTAAACTTTCCCAAAAAAGGAATGAAGCAAAAAAACCCAAATTTCTTTAATTAGTAACTCCCATTTATTACCACCTTTGGTGTTATCCAATGAGTGAACATATGAAAATAAAAACTACCAATTGATAGTAATTTTTCTATTGCTCTTTTAATGGCAATTTTTTGTAGCCCTAACAAATAATCATGCAACACCCAAACATTATTTGACCGGCAAAACATTTTTTTTTGAAAAAATTTCTTGCAATTGCCGAAACGTATAAATTCGAAAGCATTTTTAAACAACTCTCAATATTAAACATTAGTTCTTTCTCCTTCTTTACTTTGTTTAAAAAAGTAACGCAAATTCACAGCTGACCACAACATATACCATATCCCATTGAGGTTGAACCCTTTCGGGGCGTTCTTGACCCATGACATATGTGGATTTGTGTTGTAAGGACTTTGTCTTTTTTGAGTTAGACTGGAGAATAAATATCATTTATTGATCTCGGGTGCAACGTTTCATCTGTTGTCTATTTTTAATAGATCTAAGGGTTTACCTTCGTGTGCCCGTATGGGAGGTGTTGCAAGGATCAGTCAAACATTTTTAATTATATATTAAATTTTTCTTGTATGTTCTTGTATTTTGTATATATACAGAGACTATAAAGCTATTTTTAATTAGTGTACAAAAGAAATTTATTTTTCATTACATTATCATTATTATAAACTAATTATCTTGATGACGACGTATAAATTTAAAACCAGAATTAAAACCTAATAATTCATTAATACCATGAATCCAATCATTCTCAGATTTAGCAATACAATAAATACCTGACGTTTTTTTAGTTTTCTTTGAATCATCTTGTTTTGATTTTTCATTACCTCTTTTCATACTTGGTAATTCCGTACCATCAACATAAATAGTACCAACTTCACTAACAATATGAATTTCATCACCAACGTGTAAATCACCTTTTGGAATACCATCAACAGATAAATTAATAACATTATTTGTTACTTTTTGATTCATTTTAGAACTAATTTTAATCTTAATATGTGATGAATGTGGTAAAATTAATGGTCTAAATGAAAGAGATCTTGGACAAATTGGAGTTAATAAAATTGATGGTACTAAAGGTGAAACAATGGAACCACCAGCTGATAATGAATAAGCCGTTGAACCTGTTGGTGTACCAAGTGCAACACCATCTGCAATTGTTGTAGTTAAATAATCACCATCAATTGAAATATCTAAATTTGCTAAATGTGGTTGATTACCTCTATGTAAAAAAATATCATTCATTGCACGTGAAATCATTTGTTCATCTGGTTTACCATTTCTAAAGATATGACAAACAAGTCTTGTTCTATGTAAGCATTTAGCTCTTGAAGTCTTGACTTTTTCAAAGACTTTTTTATATTCTGAAAAATCAAAAGGTAAAAGGAAACCTAATGTTCCTAATGAAAAAGCTAATACTGGTGGAACTTGTGAATTACCAAACATTGATACACTATGTAAAATTGTACCATCACCACCTAAAGTTACTAATAAATCTGTCTTTGAAATAATTTCATCAGGTGTCCCTGTAAAGAATAAATGTGGTCTATTAGGATCATTATTAACAGGCGAAGTAAAATCTTGTGCAATTTCTTCAGCAACGTCTTGATGTAAGATAACATTAACTGCAGGATATGATTCATGAACATGTGAAATAAATTCAACCATAGCTTCTCTTGTTGATGGAGTCCATGGTTTTTTAGTTATTAAAATATTTTGTAAAGGATTATGCCATATTAAAGATTGTAATTTTGAATTTGGTGAAGTTACATATTCTGGTGATCTATTACTTCTTAAATTTGTTACAGGTTTTATCTTAACATATTTATTTGGAGAAGAATTACTTACAAAAGAACTTGCAGAAGTGGTATAACGTTTAATATTTGATTTTAATAAAATTCTTGAATCAAATACCGATTTAATTTGATAATAATTTGAAAAAAACTTCATTCTTAGAGACATGTTGGTCACTTAGTTATTGAAGTAATATAAATATTTTTTTTCCTTGAAATTAAACTTGACCAAAAAAAAAATTTTTTTTTTTTTTCAAAAAAACTCAAAACAAATTATTCACCAAAAGAAAAACAAAGGAACTATAATTTTAGCTAATCAAACTTTTTTAATCTTGAAGTATATATAAAAAATTTATGTCAGTGATGATTAATTACAATTGAATATTATTTTTTTTTTTTTATTGTTTAATTTTTCAATTTTTTTTTTTCTTCTTTTCCGGTGATAATTGAGTCAGTCCGATTTATAGCAGATTTTTTTCTGTCATGATAATACCGATTTTTAGCTAAAAATAATCATTGATTATAGAAAAAATTATTACATAAGTAAATACAAAATTAACATTTTAAAAATATTCCATGTCTCTTTTCTTCTTCTCTCATTTCGAACATGATTTGTACAGCAATAAATAAACAACCTGTAGCTATAATGAAAAATAATAAACCCGAAGAAGTACAAAACATATCATATAGTAATAATTTTGTTCCATCTGAACCTAAACAAAACCCAAATAAATTTGCAATCATCATCATCCAAATATTTAAAGAACCACCTAAAGCACATAAATGTCTATACCACCATTTATTTTGATAATTTTGTAAAAATTGTGTTAAAAAAATTTCAGGTAGAAGGAAAATAACAATCATCCAACCCCAAAGTAATAATTTTAATTCAATATCATGCCATATAGCAACGAACGAGAATACAGCTAATGAGGTTAGGATTCTATTTTTAGAGCCACCTAATGGAATATAAATATAACGTACGACCCATTTATTATAAGAACGATGCCAAGCTCTCCAGAAAGCCATTGCACTATAATTGTTATCAACTAAACGAATCATATTTTCTGGTGTATCGATACCATCAAGCATTGCCCAAAGACGAAATAATCTCCATGGAATTAATAATTTTAACCAAATAATGTTTAAATTTAATAAACCAATCATTGAAATTTGGAATGGTGAATCATTTTCCCATGCTTTTGTCTTTGAAACTGCAACAACATAAGTGAAATGTAAGATAAATTCCATTGTTAATATGATTAAAATTAATCTGATGATATAAATTGTTATTCTCTTGAGGTTAATTGATGGTAAAGTATGCCTTGTTTGATAAATATAATCATTGAAAGTAATTATTGGACCAGCGATTAATAAAGGTGTATATGTGACGTAAGCAATAAAATTACAAAAATTATAATCTTGAATATGATGTGGTGCAATTAATCTTGATCTTTCATTTAATAATTGTTGTTTACCAGATTCTGGAATTGTTTGTAAAATATTGACTGAACCACTTTTACTTAATTCGGGACGAATATTTTTAATTTCTTCAACGATATTATCAATTGGTTTATCAGAAGATAAATTTATTGACGAAGATGAAGATATAGCTGGTGAAGGGGATGATGAAGATGATGAGGATGATGATACCATATTAAATATATTATGCCATCTTTCTAAGAAATCTAAATTATAACTTAAAATTCTTAATAAAGTGAAATTGTAAAAAACATCCCATCTTGAAATAATACCTTTATAAGAATTATCTAATGGTGATAGGATAGATAAAATATTACCGTACGGATATTGTCTAAATTTATCATTTAAAAATAATGACGCTATACCATAAGACCAAAGTAAAAAAGTTGCGAAACTTCTTTTTGTCTTAAAGAGATGAGAAATAGAAAACATGATAATCATATGAATTAAGATTCTAAAACAATTGAAACCGTGAGCAGCAAATAAAAAGATTAAACCGAAAATGAAATCAAATTTTAATTTTGATACGTTAAAGGAAAATAAAATGATTTTTTTAATAATGACATGAATTAACATTAACTGAACTAGTAAAAATAAATTATCTCTAAAGAATCTATATTGAGCATCGCTATTATCAACTTTTCTATTAAATAACCAACCATTTGATAATAATCTTTCAAATTTATAATAATTATCTTTATTAGTTTCATTACTTGCATTCATTGCGGTTTTAACCATCAATGGTATGACGATAATAAAAGCTAGATAATAAAATTTAAATTCATTTGTCTTCCATAAAGATTTTGAAGTTAATTTTTTCTGATTTATTTCTTTATTTGAATCGTTATTACGACGCTTTTCGAATTCTGGATCAGGTTTAATACGAGCATCTAATGCTTCTACAGAGAAAAAATATCTTAATTTCTCTAATATACCGATGATCAGTTTCATAGTAGATAGTACATTTATGGTGGTGTGTGTTTTAAGAATTCCTCTCAGTGGTTTTATTTATTGCTAGAAAAGATTTCCTTTTCAGTTTTGAAAAACTTTAAAAATAATAAAACACAAACCCTAGGGTTGGACAGGACAAAGTCAGGGTTTTTCAGGGCACAGTATCACTTTGATTTCATTGGTCGAACGCGTTTTTCGGTTTAAAGTCAAAGAACCCCGAAACAGTCAAAGAAATAGAAATTGCAAAGCAAAGATGAGAGAAAATGGATAGTTGCAATAGAATAGAATAGAATAGAACTAAGCATTATTTATTGAATATTACTCGTTGTTAGTTTCCAGGAAGGACAAAACAAAAATAATACACTCTATCCCTATTTATTTATTTATTTATTCATTCATCTGTTCATCTATTCATCTATTTATTAACTTATCCATTTATTTATTAAACTATAGACATTTCCATGAGAGCAGTAACAAGAAATAAACTTATCAATAATTTATATTTTTCAACTTTTTTAATTGCTTTTACATCTGTAGCGGTAGCTTCCATATTACCATGTCCAGCACATACAGTAAATTCAGAGACTCATAGTGATATGATAAAGAAACAAAATGAAAAAAATAATAAAGATAAAAATATTTCCACTCATTAATATTACATTTTTTATTTCATGCATTTACAATTTACAAAAAAAAAATTACGGATTCCCAAAATTAACTCATGTTGATAAAGTTTCCTAATGTATATATATTCAATAGAAAGTCAATTGTTTACACTCTTTCAATTATTTAATTATTTATTCAATTCAATATAGACAAAATTTATTTATCAATATAAACCATATCATTTTTAAAAACTTAACAAATCAATTTCTTCATTTTTATTATTATTTTTAATTCCAGTATTTGTAGTTGGAATAGCTGATGATGTTAATTCACCAAAGATATCTTCTTCTTCTTCTTCATCTTCTTTCTTACTAACGATCGTTTCTTTCTTTTCTAATGATACTACTGGTGTAACTTCTTTTGAACTCTTGGCTTTAGTAAATAATGAACTAAATGGATCTGACTTTTTAACACTAGAAGGACCACTTGAAACAATGTTATTAAAATTATTGATAGTGGTAGTTGAAGTGGTTTGTTTATTAGTAAACATATCACCTGATAAATCAAATAAATTTGCACTTTGAGAATTGTTTGATGTTTGTACCACTGGAGCTGCACTTTGGAAATCTGCAAATTCATCATCATCATCGTCTTCTTCTTCTTCTTCTTCACCTTTATCATTATCATTAAATTCGTTATTACTATTATTTACATTTTCACCAAATGTAAATAATTCCACTTTTTTGTCATTCTTAATCGGTTCATTCTTTGATGTCTTGTATAATTCATCATCATCATTATCACTATCAAAATCTGCACTAACACTAACACCATATTTACCAGAACGATTGAAACCTGCTTTAGCATTCATTGAACCATTACCACCTGCAATACCCTTATATTTTTTAGATGTTTCTCTAGCTTTTTTTCTTTCTTGACGTATCAAACTATCATCTTTTAATAACTCAATTAAATTTTGAGTCTTATTTCTAACGTTAATACCTTGATCTCTACCTTCAGAATCAATATAATGAAATGTTTCTAATAATTCAATAATTCTAATCGAACTTCTTGTATCATCAATAAATCTTTCGGAACCATGTTTAATTAAATATTCTAACAATTGTAAACTTTTATAAATTTGTCTCCATTCACTACCAGTCTTTTCAGTAAATCTTCTAAAAATCATACTAAGAATTTCTTCTCTTTCTCTAATATTATAAGTACCTTGAGCAATTTTTTCCATTAATGTAGATGAGGCACCCCATGGTTCATTATTAGTTGCTTCACGAACTTTACTTTCCATATCTGTATAATTAAATACAACATTTTGAGCTTTTCTAAAATATTTTTTGGCATCATATAATGACATATTAGCTAATGTATCGTCCAAACTCATGATTAAAGAGGAGAAAAAAAGAAGAGATTAATATATTTTTTAATTTGTTTTAATTTTATAATATTCAAATAATAAAGATCTGATGACAATGTTTTATTTATTGTTCAAATCTTTCTTATTATTGTTCGTCGTTGTTTCTTGTTTTTCTTAATTTTCGTTTTTGTTTGTCAATGAAAAATATTTATATATATAGATCGTCATACATTTAAATACTTTAATTATAAAATAAAAGTGAAGTTATATAAATCATTTTTATCGACATCAATATATTATTTACAAATGGAAACGTTAAAACAACAAAAGGAAAAGGCAAAAAAAAACGATTTCTAATCAGTTACTTCACCACATTCTTCAACAACAATCTTAGCCTTTGGTTTACCAGATTGAGAACCATAAGATTCAAGAGTCTTGACAATATCCATACCCTTGGTAACTTCACCAAAGACAACATGTTTACCATCTAACCATGGACAAGGAACTGTAGTAATGAAAAATTGAGAACCATTAGTATTTGGACCAGCATTGGCCATAGATAATAAACCAGGTTTTTCATGTTTCTTAGTAAAATTTTCATCTTGAAATTTATTACCATAAATTGATTTACCACCAAAACCATTTAATAAATCAGTATCACCACCTTGAATCATAAAATTTGGAATGATTCTATGAAATGGTACACCTCTATAACCAAAACCTTTTTCACCGGTACATAAAGCTCTGAAATTTTCAGCAGTCTTTGGAACAACAGTATCATACAATTCAAATTCAATTCTACCAATTTTTTTACCATCAATAGCTGGATCGAAAAAGACTTTCTTACCAAATTTGGTAATTGAAGAAGAGAATAAACGTGTTTGTCTTAATAAATTGTTTCTAAACATATTAAATGATTTGATATGAATAACTTTATTTATATTATAAATTTTATTTTGAAAATTGTATAGAATAAATTTCTTGGTTTCCCTTTTCATTGTTTTTTTTTCGTTCAATTTAATTTCTTTAGAAAAAAAAATTGGGTGTGGTGTGTGGAATGATTGACTATAATAAACATATATTCAAAGATTATAAGAATATTCAATATTTTAAATCTTTCTATTAATTTATATAAACTTAAAATATTATAATAAGAACTTCAATTCGTTTGATTTCTCGTCACCAACCAAATTTATCAATTCTTCACTTCCTGTCATAAATTGATGATCTTCAAAATCGAATCCTGGTACAACAACTTCACTAATTAATAATCCATTAGAAAATTCTTCATTTGGTACTAAAAAACTTGCTTTATAAACACCACCCGGTACCACCCATTGAGAAATTTCACCATTTTCATAATCAAATCCAACTTTAAAAGATTTAATTTTACCATCTGGATAAATTAAAACATATTGACCTTTACCACGTTGTAAAATATGAATTATACGATTTTTATTTTTATGTAATTTACCAACAGGGGAATCTGGTGTTAAAAGATAATAAATTAAAGTTGAATAATTTCTATTAACACATTTTTCATCCTTAATACGTTTATTTTCATCTGTTTCCATTGAACTATCACCAACTTCCATAATAAAAGGTGATCTATCTGTTTCTTTAAAATATCCACCTTCTCTATGTTTTATCAATTTCCAATCATTAATTATTTTTTGTAAAATTGTTGGAGGTTCAACAGCAGGTACTTCAACAAAATGTGGTGGTTCAATAGAAACATCCTTAGCACAATCAATTGTACTAGATTCAAACTGGTTGTTCATTTGTACAAATTTATTTAAACGATAATATTGGTGGAGTTATCTTACTGTTTTAAACTTTTATTAATATTGAACAGTTCAATTTTTAGTATTCATCGTTAAAAATAATTGTCGTTATTAAAACGAAAAAAGTAATGAAGGATGCGAGGTTCGAACTCGCGCGGACACCGTCCAACAGATCTTAAGTCTGCCG